>CABHPR010138504.1:4089-31946 GCA_902168415.1 Peromyscus melanophrys
CACACACACACACACACACACACACACACACACACACACACACACACTTAAAAAAATTAGTCTTTTTTTAGCCAGGTAGTGGTAGCATACACCTTTAATCCCAGCACAGGAGGCAGAGGCAGTCAGATCTCTGAGTTCGAGGCCAGCCTGGTCTATAAAGTGAGTGCTGGGACTGTTGGGGCTACACAGAGAAACACTGTCTCGAACAAACAAAATAAGTAAATAAATATTTTTTAAAAGTAAAACCATGTTGACAGGAGGATGTGGAGAAGGAAAGCTATTAAACTCGTGGCAGCCAGGGGTGAGACAGAAGGAGAGGCAGTAGGAAGAAGGGAGAGAGAAGGGGGTCAGAGATGACCTCTTTGAGGTCATACCCTGGGAACCTCCAAGGCCTCTCCTCCTACAGTTTCCACCACTTTCCAATGGTCCATTGGATTATCAGCCTATCAATGGATTGATACAGTGATAAGAACCAAGCCTTCCTTTCCCAACACTTCCCCAAAGCCCTAGTTCTAAACCCTGCCACATAGAGGCCAAACCTGCACAGGCCTGTGGGGGACATTCCAGACCCAGTCATGTGCTATGCTCATCCTGCTCCACCCCCACATCTCCCCAGGGAGCACCTTCTCCCCTGCTGAAGATCACCCTCCTTCCCTAGCCAGCCTTTCCACACGGGCTGAGAACAGTAAAGTGGAGGCTTAGGAATCCTTGAGCTTAGAAGCTCCATCAGCACACCAGACCATGTGACCGATTTTCTCCAAGCCTTCCTCACCTTCCATTAGAGCCAGAGGATCGACCTTTGCTGTAAGATGACATCTCCTAGTAACATCAGAAGCTATACTCCTCATCAACCTGACCTCCCAAACGTGAACTAAACAAGGAGGACACCAGCAAGCATGCCAAACTGGACAGGGAAAAGCCCATGAGGCCTCAACCCTACACAAAAAACTACCAGCAACTGAGGGGAGCTGGGAGAGGACGTGGTCCTCCTCAGGGAAGAGCACACCGACTGGTTGTCTAGGGCCAGATGGTCAGCCCTGAAAATATACACACAAGTAACAGTATATAGACTCAACAAGTTATATTTAGGGCGTATATGTATATACGAATATATGTATGTATGCAGTAACAGTTAATAAAAAGGAGGCCATGAATTTGAAGGAGAGTGAGGCAGGGTATATGGGGGGGGGGGGCTTGGAGGGAGGAAAGGGTTATAATTAAATAAATCTCAAATATAAACAAACAAACTAAACAAGCCTGAACTTCACACTTGATCCTTACACCTCCCCAAAATGTGTCAGGCAGAAAGGAGCGCGAATCTGCTGGAGTTGGGCTGTGCATGGCAGCCAGCAGCTCCTGCAGGCCTCTCTCCCCTCTGAGAGGGCCCCTCTGACACCGGCTTTGAACTCCTTTGCCAAGTCACTCATTAGTCTCAGCAAATTGCTTCGCTGACACTTTCCCGGAGGATGTCTCAAACCCAACTAGACTGTGTCTCTTTTTGTGCCTCTATTAAAAGATCTGGATCAAAGATGGGTAGACTCAGGGTAGTTTTTTGAGCTTGGTTTAAAGCAAGTAAGCAAATAATTTTTGAGACATCTGTATTGCTGTTGCTACAACCCAGGAATGAGCAGGCGGGCAGCTTCCGCTGAGAAGCCATGGCACCCTTTCCTGGAGGTAGGACTTTTGCTGGGAAAGCACCTTGAAGAATTTGTGAGGCGTCGACCCCATCCTACTTCCCAGCCTCCTATGTGGCTCTAAAGTGAGAGTGAGAAAGCGAAGGTTCAGTGTTCTGCTTAGCACCATGAGAAAGGAGTACCCAAAGCTGTGCCATGCAGGTGTACCCCAACATCAGGAGGAGATGGGGTCATGAGGTGAGGTCCTCATGGGGGAATTAGTGGCTCTAAAGGAAGAGAGACCTAAGCTAGCCTGCCTGCTCCACCTTGGCCAGCTGCTCCTGATGCATGAGCCCTCCACACGTGCTGAGCAGGTGCCAGGACCATATGCTTGGATTTCCCAGCCTCCACAACTATGAGTTAAAGAAGCCTCTATTCTTTAAAAATTATCTGTGGTAATGAATTGTAACAACAGAAGATGGACATAGTATTAATGTTATAATATATTATAATATATATTATTTTAATAATATTGATAATAACAAGTTTATAATATTAATAATATCAATAATAATATTGTTTGCCACAGCATAATTTGTTGATCTTGCCATGGAATTACTTTGGCTAATTAAAAATTGCTAATTAATGCTATAGCAAGCATCTAAAACCATCTACTATGTGCCAAGTATGGCAGCATAGTCTCTTACCTGTTTCTTATGTGATAGAGCAGAAATCAATGGTCCCAGTCCCAAGCATCTGGATTCACATCCACTCCTGTCCATGATGCTCACTTTGGATACGATCATGAACACTAATTTTCTCACCCAGGCCTGTTGTCCTTTCTGGTAGTGATACCTTGATGTGTACATTTGAACACTCTCTTATCCTATTCACAGGTCATAAAGGTTGGGTTCCCCAGGATAGCCCAGCCCAAGCCAATCAAAGCATCCCCTTCCCTTGAACATGGGGCTTGTTTCACAGAAGTTCCTAGGCAGCTGAGGTGAACGAGTCCTAGAGATGCCATGCCTGAAGCCAGAATTTGCCTTCACATTTTAATTATGGCCCCCTGTCCTAAGGCAGTTTGGATGTGTTTCTATAATTAGAACTAAATGAAGGGCTGTCTGGGAGGGTTGTTAGGCAAGATGGAACAGCATGATCGTGTCCTTTACTTTTCTATTTCTTCGGCAATTTTAACAGAAATTCAAGAACCAGCTTTTTATAGTTCAAAAACACAACCAACCATGTAACCCTGGAGGAATTACTCATCTACTGTTTCATCAGAAAACTGGGAATAAGCCAGCGTGGTGGCACTTGACTTTAATCCCAGTACTTAGGCAGGCAGAGGCAGGCAGATCTCTGTGAGCTCAAGGCCAGCCTGGTCTACAGAGCAAGTTCTAGGACAGCCAGGGTTACACAGAGAAACCCTGTCTTGGGGGAAAAAAATTAGAAAGAAAAGAAAACTGAGAATAAAACAACCCCTCCTTCAAAGTGTGCTGTGAGGGTTACATTGAATAAACACATGTGAAATACACTGATCGCAGTTATTTACCCATGGCACATACATAGAACATGTCATCACATATCATAATCACTGGGACCAGGAATGCAGACTCTTCCCCTAAAATTGACAGCATCTGATGCTTTATGATGGAGCAATCAAGGAAGGGTGAGTCCTCTGATTCCTCAGTCTGTGTTCCAGAGGCAAAACAGCTGGTTTAATCCATATTCTTTCCACATAGGTGCTGATCTTACCCATCATCTGGAAAGGGACCAAGGCACCCATGACCTTTTAATATCCCACTGTAAAATTACCAGCCCCCTTCCAGGTGATATTTCACACACACATCATTTCCAATCCTCCTTTTCACCAACTTGACCCTCCACCTCCATTAAAATTTATATGGTTAGCCATTGGGGCACAGAAACGGGTTTAACAATGTCCTTCTCAAAGGAAGGTACATAAAGTCACATAAAGAAACCATGTCTCACTTGAAGCTGCCTGGCCCTCACCATTTACTCCCAAAGACATCTACTTCAAATGGCAGCTTTCAGTCCACATGGATAGCTACATCCATCTTAACCTGCTGGGCCCTGGGAGAGGCTTTGGGGCACCAGATGTGTACCCCTAACAGGGATGGGGTTTACTGGTGAGAAGAAAGTGCAGCCTTTGTAGAGGTCAAGGTGCTAGACAAAGCTCAGAGTAGTGCTGAACAGAACACAGAAGAGCAGTAACCAAACCCTTTGGGCTGCAGTTCATACATAGGTTGGCTACTTCGGTTGCTCCCACATGCCTCTATGGAAGAGCATTGCGAAATGTGAGCCCACAAAGTCCCGTATTCCTCTTGCAAAGGTCTGCCTCTAGTTCACCCTAGAAATTAACTCATGCAAAAATGACAGAGTCAGCTTTTGAGTTCATCCCTGGAGGAAGGAGCCCACAGCTTGAGAGTCGTCTGCGCATACTAAGTGACGGGTGGAGTGGAGCAATTATCGGGTGAATCTGATTGAGGTAGACAGCTGGGGCAGAAATTCGGCTTCCTGGCCTCATGAGCAGTGAGCCTACCATGAGCCTGAAGTGGACCTCACACCTGGGCTCTTCAGAATGTGTTTCTTCCAAGTGACTCAGAAAAATGTCTTTCACATCTACAGTTTCATGGTGCATGCAGAAGTTTTAATAGTCTTATTATCGTGACTAGAAACTTCCACCATCTGGGTCTTGGCTGTGCAATTTGCACACACTAGGGACTACTGACTGCAGTCCAGAATGAAGAAACAGGCTGACCCAGATTCTCAGCCCAGAGCACTCTTATGCTGTTTCTCACATTGCATTTTATTTTACTTAAGAAAAATAATATATTAAAAAGTTATAGGTTCCAGAGTGTATTTCCATTTTACTCCTGACTTTCCCCCTCAAAATGGTCAACATCTGTACCAGCATGCCCCACGTGTGTGTGCACACCGAGCTGTGTCTTTCCTTCCACGTGTAGGGCGGCATTCTTTAAAAACTGCCCAGCTTCTTTTATTGTCAAAAACATGTAATTATGGAAACTTGCCAAACTCGTACAAAAGTCGGCAGAACTGTAGAACAAATTCCTTAGCATCCATTCCTCGGCTTCACTAAACATACTTTCTTGGTCATTCCTGTCTACCCTGGACCACTACACCCCTACTCCAAACTATTTTCCAACAAATACCAGAAAGCACATTATGTTGTCTGAAAATAGCTGGGGTTATATCTCTAAAAGATAAAGGTTTCTTTCCAAGGGTACATATCTTATTATCATACCTCAGGGCAGGAGGCCCCAGTCCCTGCTTGTCATTTACTTTGCTGTGGGCTCACAAAACAAGCTTGCCCCTGTGGGTGCCACATATGACCAGTTCCCCACTGATCAGCATTTAGATTGTGGCCAGTGTTTTTACTGCTGTTCAGCTGAACTATGTTTCACAATATTGACCATGTTGCCCTCATATGCTGCCATCTACTGCGGGCAGTGGAGCAATGAAAGCTCAGATACACAGCCTGTGTAAGAGTTTGGATACAAAAGAAATGCAGAAAACTGGAATGATGCCTGTGAAGATTAGAAAATGGTTTCATTTTGAGACAGTATCTTGCTATGCAGCCCAGGCTGGCCTGGAAACTTCTATGGCTTTTGAAGTTCCTTCTACCTCAGCCTGGCTGTGCTGAAAGCATATGCTGAAAATTTTGATTTTCCTTCCTACTTTGGAATAAATACATACATATATATATATATATATATATATATATATATATATAAAACTTATTTTGAAGACACAAAGGAATAGTACCTGCAAGATGACTCAGCAGATAAAGGCACTTGCCACCAAGCCTGAAGACCTGAGTTCAGTAACCAGGGCCCACATGGTAGAAGAAGAGAAACAGCTTGTGCAAGTTGCCCTTTGACCTCCATAGGCACACTATGACACTATGGCGTGCCCACACATACGAACAAATAAATGTACCTTTTTAGACTTTGTAAACATAGAAGAAAAGAGGGCAACAGACTCGGCCATCCCACCTCTGACCATCACTGCTTGTGTCTTGATGAATATCTTCCTGACTTTTGCCAAACAAAGTTTATCCACTTTGCTGTAAGAATGAGCATGGTCTCTTGTGTAGGCAGACTCCTAAAGCCAGGGGAAGAACCGTCAGAGTATACAGATGAGGAGGACACCAAGGATCACAGTAAACAGGATTGAACTTGGTGAACAACCAAAGCCAGGGGCCTTCAGAACTGCAACTCTTACTCCTTTCAGAGAATGTCCAGTCTTTGGGTGTGGTGCACCTGCTATGAGAAACACTTCGCCAGAGTATACAAGATGACGTGCTTCACTATGAAGATCTGAATATGAGGCATTGTTTGTGCAGTTTGTACTGTCTGGTGGGCTTCATCATCCTGAAAAGGAGACAGGGCCTTCTTAACTGCAAGAAAGTCACCAGGTTACTTTGACCCCTCCCCTCCCTCCCTCCCTCTACTCCCTTCCTTCCCTCCTCCCTCTTTCTTCTTCCTTCTTCCTCTCTGCCTTCCTGTCCCCTACCCTTTACTATCTCTCTTTTAAAACAAAACAAAAAGTATCAAAGACACCGGACCGGTATTTACTACTCAGTAATGTACTACTCAGTGTGCAGATCTCTGGAACCAGCAAGGGAGCCTGTTCACAGGCTGGGGTTTATTGTGTTAAGGAAGAGCCCTGTGGTTGCACAATGTGGTGGTATTGTGTTCCCCAAAATATTGTGTATGCTAATAAACGTATCTGGGGTCAGAGAACAGGACAGCCACAATATGAAACAGAGGTTAGGCAGTGGTAGCATACGCCTTTAATCCTAGCATTCCAGAGACAGAAATCCCTCTGGATCTCTGTGAGTTCAAGGCCACATGGGAAACAGCCAGGCGTGGTGACCCACGCCTTTAATCCCAGAAAGCACGCCTTCAATCCCAGGGAGTGGTGGTAGAAAGCAGAAAGGTATATAAGGCGTGAGGACCAGAAACTAGAGGCATTTGCCCTGGAGAGGCATTTGGCCTGGAGAAGCATTTGGCCTGGTTAAGCTTTCAGGCTTCTAGCAGCAGTTCAGCTGAGACCCATTCTGGATGATGGCTCGGGGCATCCAGTCTGAGGAAACAAGACCAGCCGAGAAGTTGGCCAGGTGAGGTTAGCTGTGGTTTGTTCTGTCTCTCTAACCTTCCAGTGTTCACCCCAATAACTGGCCTCAGGTTTATTAATAAGAACTTTTAAGACTCATGCTACACTCTTGCTTGTTTTTCATTATGAATGTCTCATGGCTTCTTTCTGCGTGACCATGTACCTTTCCATGTGTCATTTTTATTGGCTGCCAAGGAGTCCAAAATCGCTTTGCTTCCTCCCTCCCCAGCATACTATCAGACAGTCTGTGTCAGTCTGAGTCTGGCTACAGGGCTATGACTGGCTGGCTGGCACACAGGCTGTTGGTTCTAATCAGAAGAGTGTGAAGTGGGGGCCGGCATGTGCATGCACACAGACTCCCACATATTTTCATGACAAAAAGCTCTGCAAATACCCTCCCAGGGTCCACAGGCCCTTGGTGAGGCGGTTATTTACCAGGGTTGTATTCCAGGAGAGGGTGGGTGGGCAGGATACATGGTTTGCAGAGAGCATCCATCAAGTAAACCCAAAAGCAATCCAGGAAAGGGAAACTTCCAACCCACGGACGCAGACTCGTGCTCTGGCACAGTGGACATGCCTGGAACCACAGCATTGCAAAGCCGAAGCAGTACAGTCAAAGTTAGAATCCTGGGATACATAATAAAGCTGAGAGCAGCCCGGAAATGAGAAGCAAGGCCTGTGTCAACAAATAAAACCAATACCAGCTTCCTGAAGGCTTCCTGTCTTTCAAAGGAAGCTCTCCACCTCTGTCAGCTCCTAACGGTGGCTGCCATTGCTCCCGACAGGTCCCCAGGAATGACCTTGGCTCTGAAGCTAAGGGAAGAGTCCAAATAAAGAAAAGGAGATGTAATTCTAGGGTTTGGTGAAAATTACCCACATGAGAGACAGCTGTTGTGTGATATTTTGTTTGAGCTCTAACAAATAAAGCTTGCCTGGGGATTAGAGGACGGAGCTAGCCACCAGTTAACCACAAAGGCCAGACAGTGGTGGCACACACCTTTAATCCCAGCACCTGGGAGGAAGAAGCAGGAAGATCAGGAGTTCAAGGCTACACAAGTTTGATCCAGTCTAAAAGAGAAATAGAGCTAGGTGGTGGTGGTGCATGCCTTTAATCCCAGCACTAGGGAGGTGGAGACAAGAATATAATGCAGGTGGAGACAGGCTCTCAGTGACACCCCACCACCACCACCGCCATTCAGTCTGAGATTTCTTAGAGGTAAGAACTCTCTGGTGGCTGCTGCTCTGCTTCTCTGATCTTTCAGCTTTCACCCTTGGTATCTGACTCTGGATTTTTATTGTTAAGACTCATTAGGATCACACTTTCAGGCAGCCTTTCCTAAGCACTCTGTATATGATTACAGCATTGAAATTACATAAGAGTCGCAGTTTTAATGTCAAACCCACAGAAAACACCAGGTTGTGTGAGAGATGCAAGCCTGAAGGTCTTGGGGAAGCACTCTGCAAGTTCTAGATGAGTCTGCAATGGAAGAATATTGATGTTTTATGCATCCCTCCTTAACCTCCCCATCCTGGCACCAACCCCATTTTCCCTAAGATGTTAGGGCTACATCTTGCCTCCTGGCTGTGTGCCACATTTGTTAAACTCTTGTGCACGCTCAGCTTTTGTATTTATCTGGTGCAACCATCCTTCCAGAGCATCTACTACATATCTGTTCCCTAATGGACAATCAGAAACAATAACTAATGGACACCTACCAGATGCGTGAATTGAAAAATGCCAGCCACTAGGCATCATGGCATAGGCCTTTGATCCCATCATTCAGGCTCTGTGAGAACAGATTGTTCTAAATAGCAAGTTCCAGAACATCTGAGGCTACATAGAAAGACCCTATCTCAAATAAAAAAGAAAAAGAAGAAGAGGGAAAGGAAGAGGAAGTGAGGAGGGAGGAGGAGAAAGAGTCAGCCAATGAAATGAGCCAGAACTGAATGCCTAAGTCCTCACAATGAAAATTATGAGCCAGGTGGTGGTGGCGCACGCCTTTAATCCCAGCTCTCAGAGGCAGAAGCAGGTGGATCTCTGTGAGTTTGAGGCTAGCCTGGTCTATAGAGTGAGTTCCAGGACAGCCAGGGCTACACAGAGAAACCCTGTTTCAAAAAAACCTAAGGGAGTCAGGGGGAGAAAGAAAATGAAGATTGTGATACCCAGCCTTCTTTGGGCAGCATCTTTACTCTGGAGCTGGTCTTATGGGCCACTGTAGCACGAATCTTAAAAGTTCTTATTAATTAAAACAAACCTGAAGCCAGATATTGGGGTGAATGCTGGAAAATTAGAGAAGCAGAACAAGCCACAGCTTCCTCATCTCGCAATTCCTCAGCTGATCCTGTTTCCTCAGACTGGATGCCTCTCAGCTGAACTGTGCTAAAAAGCCTAAAAGCTTAACCAACCTAGTTCCTGGTTTTCACGCCTTATATACCTTTCTGCTTTCTGCCCTGACATCCTGGGATTAAAGGCATGAGTCACCATGCCTGGCTGTTTTCAGTGTGGCTTTAAATTCACAGAGATCCGGATGGATCTCTGCCTCCCAAGTGATAGGATTAAAAGCGTGTTTCCTACCACTTTCTGGCCTCTATATCTAGTGGCTGTTCTGTTGTCTGACCCCAGGTAAGTTTATTAGGGTCACATAATATTTTGGGGAACACAATACCACCACAGGCCACCAATACCAGAGTCACCCAGGTTACTTTAAAAAATGTGGATTCCTTGAGCCACAACAGTCTTGAAGACTCGGGACCATAGTGAGTATGTCTAGGGCATCGTATACTTGAAGGACCCCCCTCCATAAGGTTATGCATCAAGGGGATTGGACATCAGTACTCTGGGGCCTAAGATAGTCATGGGCCTGGAAGGATGTATTTTAGGTTCTAAAAGATGACAATTGCCTACCAGAAAATTACACCCAGCAAATCTGTCATAATTGAAAGAAAAAAATCTTTCCATAGTAAAAATAGATTATAGTAATTTTTGGTCACTAAGCTGGGTTTACAGGAGGTGCCTTAAGGCAGCCTTCATACTGAAGAGAAATCAACCCATCCATGAGGCTAAAGGAAAAAATAAACCACATTAGAATAATAGTCAAACAAAAGGACAAGGAAAACACTAAATACTACAATAATCACCAGAATCAATACATATCTCTCAAACATAACTCTAAATTTTAATGGTTTTTGACTTCCCAATCAAGAATTACTTCTATGTCTTTCATCCAAGAAATATGCCTCATCATAAAATATAGACACTACCTTAGGATGAAAGAATAGCAAAAGGATGCTGCAAGCAAATGGGACTAGGAAACAGGCAAGTGTCA
The DNA here is from genome assembly GCA_902168415.1 of Peromyscus melanophrys. Lineage (NCBI taxonomy): Eukaryota > Metazoa > Chordata > Mammalia > Rodentia > Cricetidae > Peromyscus > Peromyscus melanophrys. Next base: position 14,186 of record CABHPR010138504.1, read on the forward strand.
CTGTTCTAATATCTGAAAAAATAGACATCAAGTCAAAAGTAGAACAGATAGCTTAAGGTCACTGCATATTGATTAAGGGAACAATCTATCAAGAAAATGTTACAATTCTAAACATGTACACATTAAATAAAGGTGTGTGTCCAACTTCATAAAACAATACTACGAGATGTAAGTTCACAGATTAACAGTACAAAAGTCATGAGAAACTTCAATATACCATTTTCACCCATTAAAAGCTCATCCCAATAAAAATAAAGGGAAATGTCTTAATTAAATGACAGCAAAGACTAAATGAATTCAACAGACATCTATAAAACATGCCACCTAAACACTGTAGAATGCATACTCCCTCGGGAGCCTATGGAACACTCTCTTAAACAGATTATGTATTAAGAAACAAAGCAAGTCTTAACAAACATAGGAAAACTGAAACAATTCCTTGTATACTATCTGATCTCAGTGAAGAAAAACTACAAATCAACAGCAAAACAACTCAGAACTTGGAGATTAAACAACATACCACTGAGTGATGAATAGGTCATTGAACAAACCAAGAAGGAAATGTAGAAAATACCAGAATCAGGTGAAAATAAAAACCCAACATGCCCCAAATTATAGGCTAAATTGAAAGTAGTCTTATGAGGGAAATTTATACCTGTAAGTGCCTATATTAAGAAATGGGGGGGGTACACCTTTAATCCCAGCACTCAGGAGGCAGAGGCAGGCAGATCCCTGAGTTCAAGACCAACCTGGTCTACAGAACGTGTTCCAGGACAGCCAGTGCTACACAGAGAAACCCCATCACTAAAAAAGAAAGAAAAAGGAAAGAGAGAGAGAGAGAGAGAGAGAGAGAGAGAGAGAAACCAGAGGGTTGGCACTGAAAAAAAAAATGGCTTAGCAGTTAAGAGTGTATATTGCTCTTGCATAGGAATGAAGTTCTCTTCCCGGCATCCACATCAAGTAGCTCACAACTACCTGTAACTCCAGCTCCATGGGATCTGCCATCCTCTTCTGACCTCCAAGGTCAGCTGCGGTCATGAGCACACACCCACACACAGACAAACACACACAGACATAATTTTAATAAATAAATAATGAAATCAGAGGCTTCACAAACAAATAACTTAATGATGCACCTTAAAGCCCTGGAAAAAGAAAAACAAGTCAAACCACAAACAGAAGACAGAAAGAAATCCTTAATATTAAAGAAGACGTTGATGAAACATAAGCAACAAATAGCAATACAAAGAATTAGCCAGAGTTGGTGCCTTGAAAAGACAAACAACAGTGAAAAATCCTTAGCCATCTAACCAAAAGAAAAATAAAGAAGGCAAAATCAGTTAAAGTTAAGTTGAAAAAGGAATCATTTCAGCAGATACAAGTGAAATTCAGAAAACTGTTAGGTCATACTTTATTAATATATGTCCCACTCAGTTAGAATACTCAAAGCAACAGATGAGTCTCTAGATGAATGAGGACTGCCAAAATTAAATCAAGATTCGACAGAAAATTGAAGCAGATCTGTAAGAAGGAGTAGCATTGAGTCAGCAATGAAAAATCACCCGACTAATAGAAGACTAGGCTCAGTGGACCCAACTTATCAGACCTTCAAGGAACACTACCACCAAAACTTCTTAAACTATTGGACAAAAGAGGAAAGAAATGAAGGCCACCAAAGCCTTTTAAGAATCTGTGCCTACCTGGGTAATGAGACCAAAGACACAATGAAAACTTACTGACTGAGCTCCCTGGCGAGCATAGGCAATCCCAGAGTCATGGCATCGTCTTTGCTTTCCCATCAGAACCAGAGAGTTAGATTCTTTTGCTAAAGACACTACACTCTTCGGTTGCATAAAAAAAAAAAATTAACATAGAATAATCAACCTGGAAATGAGGTATGTGCTTTCTCCTTACCAGCCGCCTCTTGGAACCCCAGATGGTGTAGTGCAGGTCGTTCCACTGGGGCAATGTTGGCACGACCATTTGGAGTGTAATCAACCACTTTCCGTTTGGATTTCAGACCCTCTCCACAGAAGGAAATTCATGACTGATCCTGTAAACCTGGTTAAAAGCTCATGGCTGGGGAGGTCTTAGGCCCTAGATGGGTACCTAATGCTGTTGTTTTGATAAATGAACATGCTGTCAAACTGTCTTTTAAGTGCTTATATTTATATTCGTAAATCAATTCTATGTCAGCGAAGTGTCTCTTGCAGTGGGTTGTAGTTAACAGAGATTCATAACTGGTCAAACTACTGAGAATAAGTGGCTGTGAAATACTCAAGCCTAAAGAGGACATCTGTATCATCCCCTCCAAGGCTAAGGGATCATTACAAAAGAGAACATAAAGAATATGTGAGCTAGAGAAAGGGGAAGAGTGTTGTGAAACAATGTCTTCTGGACAACATGACATGGCCATTGTACTCATGAACTCTCAGTGGCTCTGGCGACCTACATAAGACTAAGATCATCAATGTTCCCTCATGGTTGGAGGAGAGGTTCATAAGCCCCACCCTCCCAGGGGTACTATTAGCAGTCAGTGGTTCCTTCAGGAGAGGGAGACAGTTTTCATCAATGGTATATCCACTGGTAAATTACCCATGCTCCACTAGGAGTGGTGGTGCATGCCTTTAATCCCAGCACTCGGGAGGCAGAGGCAGGCAGATCTCTGTGAGTTCGAGGCCCTCCTGGGCTACAGAGTGAGTTCCAGGAGAGGCGCAAAGCTACTCAGAGAAACCCTGTCTTGAAAAACCAAAAGAAAAAAAAATTACCCATGCTCTGATAAATAACCCATAACCCCTCCATTCATGCTCATGCAAGCAATCCTAATTAAACTCAGTGGGTCACAAAAAATGAAAAAGAAAGAATGAAAGAAAAAAAAGAAACATTTCAGGCAAGATGAGAAGCCGGCCCACCCAAAGTAAACTAATTATTTTTGGCAAGTGAGGATCTGAAAGATTTTCTTGTCTACTTTCCTGGGTTTTCAGTTTATCTTATTTTACTTTCATTTTGTTTTCCAAGACAAGGTCTCTTGTAGCCAAAGCTGAACTTGAACTCCTGATCTACCGGCCTTGCCTTCCCAAGTGGTAAAATTACAAGTATATGCCCTCTGATTGGCTTTTTGCTTTTTATGATGCTGTTGAAGGCAACATTCTATTTTTACAGGCAACAAAGAAAGCAAACAAAAATAGGTAAGCTAAGCATATTTTTAAAAGGACAGAAAGAAATGTCAAGGTCACAAACAAGCATGGCTATTCACAGTCAAACTGCAGCTGGGCATGGTGGCTCACTCCTAGAATGCCAGCACTGGAAGTCAGAGGCAGGAGGATCACCAGGAGTTCTAGGTCAGCCCTATTTACCGAGTGAATTCCAGGCCATCCAGGACTATAGATCGAGGCCCTGTCTCAAAAACAAAGCAAAATAAAACTCAAAACAAAATGCAGCTCCCAAGAGGAAGGTGAGCCTGGCCTGATGAAGTGACTCATTTTCTTCCCCGGGCTCCTGCCGCTCTCCACCCCACCCTCATTGTTCGCCAGTTTATCAAAACCAACATCAAATCATCTCTCCATGAGTAATTTGGGAGAGAGGCCCACTTAGGAGCTCCCCAACTAAACTCAGTCATCCTCAACAGGCTCTCTTGTGACACAGAGGGCACTTACTGCTTCCCACCCACCTGTGAAATGGTACTTGAAAAAGAAATCAACCTAACAGGGGTGGAAATTAAACTCAATGAAATGTACTCATTTGAAGTATATAGTTTGTTGGGTTTTCAAAATCCATGTAACAATCAAACCATCACTACCAGGGTCTGGAGAGATAGCTTAGTGGTTAAGAGCACTTGTTCTTGAAGAGGACCTGGGTTCTGTTCCCAGCACCCATGTGACCATCTGTAATTCCAATCCCAGGGGATCCAACCCTCTTCTAACTTTGTGGGCACAACACACACACACACACACACACACACACACACACACACACACACACAATCATCCATATATAGAACATTTCTACTCCTCCAGAGTAACCTGCCCCCTCCCAGCCAACTTCCACCACTGCCTACACTAAAACCCTTCAGGTTCTGATTCTAATTTGCATCATAAGTAGTTTTAACTTTTGAACTCTGTGTGAAGTCTTGCGTTGTGTACACTTCCACAGGAGTCTCTTGCTGAGCATTATGTCACTGTGTGCAGAAGGACCTGCTCATCCCACTGCGGTGGTGTTCTGATGAATGAAAATAACAGCTCCTTGGGCATCCTGCTGTAACTCCCATCTGGGCAATTCCAAGTTTAGAACTGTTACAAAGGTTGCTGTTAAAACGTTCTTCTCGGCCAGGTGGTGGTGGCTCACACCTTAAATCCCAGCACTTGGGAGGCAGAAGCAGGCAGATCTTTGTAAGTTTGAGGCCAGCGTGATCTATACAGTGAGTTCCTGGACAGCTGGAGTTATACAGAGAAAAAAAAAAAAGCAGGAAATTTTAATGTGCCATGCACAATAATGGACCTAGAGGTCATTACGCTAAGTGAGATAAACCAGATACGCAGGCTAAATACGTGGCTTCACTTATAAGATGAATATAAAACTGTCCAACAGCACAATCACTGAGCAAAGGGAAATGGAGACTTGAAAGTCAGTGGGTATAAACATGTCAATTGTATGAGTAAGTTCTAGCAATCTGTATAGCATGATACCCATGCATAACAATTAGAAAAAGGAAGAAAATGCTTTAAAAGGAAGTGGAAATGACCCAGATGGTCATCTATCGATAAGAGAGTAAGAGAAATGTCTATGTTAGTGGAATATTATTCAGCAATAAGAAGAAATGATGCATTACAGCATGCTATAAAACAGATGAGCTTTATAAACAGTGTGTTCAGTACTAAACCAGCCACAAAGACTATGCATTGTGTTGGTCCATCAACATGAAATGTCCAGAAAGGGCAAATCCCAACAGACATGTGCTGTGGGATGGCCTGTAGGCCTGTATGTCAAACATGTTGCTTATTGGTCAATAAATAAAACACTGATTGGCCAGTGGTCAGGCAGGAAGAAGTATAGGCAGGACAAGGAGGAGAAGAATTCTGGGAAGTGGAAGGCTGAGCCAGAGACACTGCCAGCCGCCACCATGAAAAACAGCATGTGAAGATGCCGGTAAGCCACAAGCCATGTGGCAAGGTATAGATTTATAGAAATGGATTAATTTAAGATATAAGAACAGTTAGCAAGAAGCCTGCCACGGCCATACAGTTTGTAAGCAATATAAGTCTCTGTGTTTACTTGGTTGGGTCTGAGCGGCTGTGGGACTGGCAGGTGAAAGAGATTTGTCCTGACCGTGGGCCAGGCAGGAAAACTCTAGCTACAGACATGAAGTAGACTGAGTTCCTAAAGGCCATGTACCAACTGCTAATGTGTAAACCATTTCTTCTGGAGTGACAGCATGGTTGTGGTAATGACTTACACACTTCGTAAACATGCTAAAAGCCATTCTTCACAGCATTTAAGTGGGCAGATTGTATTGTATGCCAATTACACCTCAGGAAGCTGTCTTCAATTTCTTCAAGAAATCATTGTCACCGCATGGTGATTAGTAGGGGAGACAGAGGCAGAAAGGGTCATCGTAGGTTCAAGGTCAGCCAAGCGTATACATTGAGTTCTAGGCTAGCTAAGACTATATAGAAGACCGTGTTTCAAGAGAGCAGAAACAAGGTAACGTAAATAAGCCTGTTGGTGGGTTTTTAGCCTGTTGTCTTGGCTTCATATCCAGGAATGAAGGTACTGATGGAGTGAGCCTTTCCAGTCTCTCACGCTGCTCTCCTGCTCAACTCACCCTCCTCCAGCATTGCACGAGAGCTCCAGGGCTTCTCAGCACCGATGTCTGGTACTGTCTGTCTTGCTATTACAGCCATTCTGTAAAGAAAATGTATGTGCTTTTGATCAGGAGAGAACTGACTCTGCCCATGGGTCTGTTCAGTACAGATGAGTCACTGAGCAGTCAGTTTGGGTAGGTATATACTTTCCTGTTTTCAAACAGAAGAACAATATGTCAGATCGTGGTTTTAATATTGCTTTATGGGCTTATATAATTCATGTACACAAGAATGAACAAATCTTAAGAGTATAGCTCACCAGACTTCTTATTTAATTTATGCATAGCCATGAGGCCACCATTCTGACACACAAGGATCACTGCCTCAGAAAGTTCCCTTCAGCTGTTGGCCAACCACTCCCCAAGAGACAACTCTATTCTCACTTTCTCATCATTTTTTCCTTTCCTCTGAGGTTTTCTACAACCTCAGATAAAGATATCACACAGTACACTTTCTTCTGAAAAAGCGTTTTTTATCTTCACAGCGTTTTTGAGATCCATTCATGTCGAATGTATCTCTACTTTACTAATCTGTGTATTTTTGAGTAATAGCTGATTTTGTGTGTAAACTGCAGTTCGCTTCCAGTTTTTGACTACTGTCTTACGCTCCTTGAGGAGACACTTTGTGATAAGTCCCAGCAGGCAAGTGTTATACATGTGACATTTCCTTCTGGCAGGTACAAACTACAATTGCCAGCATGAATGTCTCAAACTTTTCCATTTTGGCCATTCACACGATTGTGTGGTAGGTAATTCCTAGGTGACTAAGCATGTTGGGATCCTCTTTTAGGGCTTGTCTGCTTGCTCACCATTCACAAAACTGCTTTTTGTTGAAGTGTCCAGATCTGATGCGCATGTTTCAGCAAAGCTGCTTATCTTTTTATTGTGGAGTAGAAAGCATTCTTTATATATTTCACTTCTACCCCCTACGCCAAGCACATGTATTATGGATATTTTCTTTCAGTCTTAAGTTAATTGATCATCTTCTGCATAATATCTTTTGACAATAATCTTTATTTGGTTTGCTTTTAGCTGTTAGAGGAAAAAAAAGTGTTTCACAATATTGTTGGGCTTTGCTGTTGTTTTGTTTTTTATTTTTGTTTTGAGACAGGGTTTCACCACATAGCTCAGACTGGCCTGGAACTCTCTATGTAGACCATGCTGATCCTCCAGCTACAGCCTCCCATGTGGTGAGGTTATAGGACACCATATCGAGCATACACAGGACATATATGTGTGTATATGTATATATGTATGTATGTATGCATATGTGTATATGCAGACCAGACTATCCTGGAACTCACTCTGTAGACCAGGCTGGCCTCAAACTCACAGAGATCTGTCTGCCTCTGCCTCCAAGTGCTGGGATTCAAGATGTGTGCAACTACACCCAACTCACACATTTTCTAAAGAAATGAGTTTTTGTTTGTTTGTTTGTTTGTTTTTGTTTTTGTTTTGTTTTTGTTTTTGTTTTTCAAGACAGGGTTTCTCTGTGTAGCTTTGCGCCTTTCCTGGAGTTTGCTTTGGAGACCAGGCTGGCCTCTAACTTACAGAGATCCACCTGCCTCTGCCTCCCAAGTGCTGGGATTAAAGCCGTGAGCCACCACCAACCGGCAGAAATGAGTATTTTAACTTCCACTTTACAGAAAAACGGAGCCCAGAATGAGGAAATTCTGTCCCCAAACCTATAAACTTGGGCTTACCTTGAAGAGCAGTGTGGTGCAGCTCTGACTCTAGAGCCAGCCTCTGCTCCGCTGCACATTTAACTTTCAAAACCGAAGGCGGCTGTACAGACGGTTTGTTGTGAATGTACTGTTTGGTATAAACAAAGACCAGTGAGACTTTGGGGTTCAGAAGTAACACGATGAGGCTTCTGGCCTACGGGAATAAATAGAGATATGGAAGGGAGGAAATGCCCTCCCCTCCAGAAAAAAAAAAAAAAGCCAAACTGCGACCTGCCCCTGCACTGCCTTCTCTGATGAGAACACCTGATCAATTAGCACTGCTGTTGTCAAAACTTGCTTCCCCGTCAAGCTGGGAAGCCTCAGGCCGCTCGTCTTGGCGCACATCACCTCCCCCCTCACAGGTTGGGTTTCATGGATTCGTCTGTGCAAGAAACGTCATGTTCTCTCTCCCAGATGATGTTTCTCCCACCCCAGATGTAAGAACAGAGGCCTCTTATCTGGCACTATTTATCTCTGTGCTAATAAAGTGCGTGTCTGTGAGGGAAAGCTTTGAAAGCACTCTGCTGTTGTCTCTTGCATCAACTGCTGGAGTCACTGGCTCTCCTCTGCCTCCTCCCTGTGATCACTGATTCTCCTCTGGCTCCTCCCTGTGATCACTAGCTCTCCTCTGGCTCCTCCCTGTGATCACTGACTCTCCTTTGCTTCCTCTCTGGGATCACTGGCTCTCCTCTGGCTCCTCCCTGGGATCACTGGCTCTCCTCTCCCTCCTCCCTCTTCTGCCTCTGGGCCTCATAGTTCAGGCTCCTTTAAGAACGAGCCCCAGAAATGCATGCAGCCTTGCTTTCTCTTTCCTCTTTCAAGAGCACAAGGAATCAGTAGTTACATGGCACACATACTGGGCCTTTGCCATCCTCATGGGACACAGCCAGTGCAGATCAGGCGGTACTTTTAATTGGCGAGGACACTGAGGTCCCAAGCTAACAATGACTAGTATATGTGAGTCTTTCTGGCTTGGTGATGCTGAACGTGGAAATCATGCCACTGTCTACATCTTATACAGGGACCAGCTGAGGCTCAGGGGTGATAGAATCAGACTAAAAGCTCATCGCTCACCACTGACAGGACTCAGAGCAGAACCGGGGTCACTCTCAGTCATCCTGATGACACTAAGTCTCTCTCAAGCCAGAAGCTGGGGTGCTGGCTGGAAAAGGCAAAGGAAGGTCTCTTGGGCTTTGAAATTCGTGTTGTTCCCCCCAGTCCGAGCTGAGTTCTCAAAAAGTTTGAGTAGGGTCCAAAGAGACATGTCTTGTTCTGTTACTCCTTGTACTGTGACATAATAAAAAATTAATATACATCAACAGCTAATAGCATAAATTCTCCACCACAGAAGACTAAGGATTGATGGATGCCTCAGCATCCATTGCATGTGACCTGTCAACAGGTTGAGAATGAGGCCCATATTGTCCCTGACATTCCTGTAGGGCAGTGCATAACCCAAGCTAGCAAAGGAAAATCAAAGAAGATCAACATTACTATAATAGCTAATTATAAACAGTAAAAATAATGCAAGGGTAAGCTGTGGATGTAGCTCAGTGGTAAAAACACTTGTCCAGCATGCACAATAGTCAACAACAAATAAAAATAATAAGCAAGGATAAAAACAGCTTCAACTAAAATAGATGCTAATCACTAAAGCAGTTATTCACATCCGGATGCTCTCGTGAGCTCTTCAGTCACCGTTCATTTGAACCTTCGAGCAGCTCCACGAGGCTGACACTGAAACATCGAGGGATCGTGGGCTGGACTGCAGAGGTGGTTCCTGAAGGACAGCAAAGTATAGGTCCCCAGAATCCACACGAAAGCCAGACGTGGTGGCACATATCTGCAACCCCAACACTGAAGGACAGAGATAGGCAGGCATAGTAGAAAACACTTGTAATCCCACTTCTGGGGAGGTGGAGACAAGTGGATCCCCGGGGCCTGCTGGGCAGTCGGTCTAACCTGCACAGTGATCTTTAAGCCAGTGGGAAATTCTGTCTCTCTCTGTCTCTCTCTCTCTCTGTCTCTCTCTCTCTCTGTCTCTCTGTCTCTCTGTCTCTCTCTGTCTCTCTCTGTCTCTCTCTCTCTGTCTCTCTCTCTCTCTCTCTCTATATATATATATATATATATACATCTTTTGTACCTGAGCAATGGCACCTGAGGTTGCCATCTAGCCTCACATGAATGTACCCATACACATGCATTCACACTCATGTGAGTACATAATCACCCACACGTGCACACACAGGCTAAAGAAAGAGAGAGGAGAAAGGAATGAGTGAATGACTCATGGGCCTATATCTCGGCAAGTTAAACCCAAGAAATCCCTCATTCCTGAAATTAGGAGAAGCTTGGGAAGGGAAGGTAGGAAGAATGAGTCTGGGATGAACAAGGAGAAGGTACAAGGTGGCCTGTGTGTCAAACTCTCATATGCTTGTGAGCAGAAAGTCCGGTTATAGCCCGAAGGGAAATGTCCAGCATGTGACTGGTCGACCAGACCCTGCTGAGGCCAGAGAAACTGGAGGCAGCTGGGGCACACTCCTCATCTGGAGCTCTGGCAAGACATAAGGTGTAGATGGGAGGCCTTGCAAGAGACAGGAAAAGAAACAGGAGTGCAGGGGCTGACGCTTGTTTCCTCAACTGCTCCTGTTTCCAACAGACGAGTCTGTCTTTACAGTTTCGTACACACCCCTCCCCTCTTTTCCCTACAAATTGCCCTCCCTCATCTGCTCCCCACCTCCTACTTGACCACCTTACCTCGTACTCTGCTCTAACAAAAGCCGTGGATCTTTCTTCATTTCTCATTGTGTGAACATCCCAGGACACCTGCCCGGTGCTAGGCCCTGGCCTGATGGTGACCCCTATAGGAAAATGACACCGCCCTCCTTCCCTCTCCAGGAAGTCTCCAGTTCAGGGGAGCCTGTGGCTCTGAGGTTCTGCCTAGCACTCACCAAACATCTACATGTTGGTGACCAGGTAAATTCCATCCTTGTAGGGCTGAGGTACCATTTGTTGTTGTTGTGGTGGTGGTGGTGGTGGTGGTGGTGGTGGTTTGTTTTCCTGTTGTTGTTGTTGTTGTTGTTGTTGTTGTTGTTGTTGTTGTTTGGTTGATTTTGTTTTGCTTTTGTGTGGTTCTAGCCAGTTGAATATCATTCTTCATGGCTTTATGAAGTCATGTATGTGACTTACCTCTGTGGCATGTGCTGGCCTGCATGCCCCCTGTTCCCATACACAGAAGTGAGGTGAGAATATTAATTTATTATGTAACTTAATTACAGATGGCAAGAGGGGGAAAAGGAGAATTAATGTGGAGGTTTCGTGAGAGGAACATTTAACTTTCTTTTTTAACAAAAGAACATGGGATGTTCCTGAGCATCTTGCACCAAGAAGAAAAATCTGGTGTTGTAAACATATAAAATAATGTCTAACTTGGTCTCTAAGTACCAGCCAAGTACTCTATGTGATGCCCAAAGCAATAGGGATATGTTTCAGGCTGCTTGCAATTGTTTGTCTTGTGTGTGTGTGTGTGTATGTGTGTGTGTGTGTGTGTGTGTGTGTGTGTGTGTGTGTGTTTATCCCACAGTGTTAAACACACAGAGCCACATATACAATGTTTTGTGAATGGTTTAAATTTTTTTCCAGAGTAATTTTGACTGCTGGTGATTTCTGCCTTCTATATTATATGTAAAATGTCATAACACACCTATCAAGATCTGTCCTAACAGCTAAAGAGATGGCTCAGGCATTAAGAGTACTTTCTGCTTTTACAGAGGACTGAGTATCTACAAGATGGCTCACAACCATCTATAACTCAGTTCTAGGCAACCCATTGTCCTCTTCTGACCTCCTGGGGCACCAAGCATGTGGGTGGTGTGGTATATATCTGTGTATCTGTGTGTTGTGTGTGTACAGGTGTGTATGTGTGCACAAAATATTCACATATAAAATAAATCTAAAAAAATAATAAAAAGATCTGTCCTTACAATATGACATTTTCTTGTGATACATGACACAGCCCTTAATTTCTATTTTTATTTATTTATTTATTTTTTTATTTTTTTGGTTTTTCGAGACAGGGTTTCTCTGTGTAGCTTTGCGCCTTTCCTGGAACTCACTTGGTAGCCCAGGCTGGCCTCGAACTCACAGAGATCCGCCTAGCTCTGCCTCCCGAGTGCTGGGATTAAAGGCATGTGCCACCAACACCCGGCTAATTTCTTTTTAAAATGTACAACAAATAAAAAGTAATATTTAATTTTTCCGTTGTTGTTTTGTGGGTTTTTTGTTTGGTTGGTTGGTTTGGTTTCTTGTTTTGTCTTTTTTGTTGTTGTTGTTTTATGTTTTAGAGTCAAGTTTTTTCTGCATAGCTCTGGCTGTCCTTAGAACTCACAGTGTAGGCCAGACTAGCCTTGAACTCACAGAGATCTGCTTGCCTCTGCCAACCAAATGCTGGGATTAAAGGAGCGTGCCACCACAGCCCAGCATATTTTAAATAGTTTTAAAAGCTGAACATGAAGTCACACACCTGTCACCCCAGAACTTAGGAGCTGGAGGCAAGAGAACAGGCAGTCCATGGCCAGTCTGGACACAGAGACAGCTTAAGGCCAGCCTGGGTTATGTAAGGCCCTGTCTCAAAAAAGTGCAGATAAAAAACAGAAGGAAAAAACAAAAACAATGTGACAACTACCCAAAAACCCCAAAATATTCTCTAATCAATGCACAGTTAGTAGGTTGTAAGTTAATGCGATCAGAACCTCACGCTGGCCTCTGTTATATACTGTTCAGACTAAATAGATAGTATAAAATAGACAGTAAAGGAAATAATTACACCATCCTCCTCAATGGAGAAAGAGTTAGTGACCTCTTTTAAAGTGCTCCTCAGCCCCAGTGAGGTCATTCAGGTCTTACCCCTGGGCCAGGAGTCTACCTCCAAGACAAGATCGTGGAGATTGAGTCACAGGAGACAGCCACTCGCTGGTGGTTCAGCATTGTGGTCAAACACCATCTCATTACTATCCTTCTACTTTACAGAGGCTGTGGTCTTTTGGCCAAACTGGAGAGAGGCTGAAAGGAAAGGGGAATAGGCCTTGGAGGAACTCAGTACTGTGCAGAAGGCTTTTAGGACAAGGAAGAAGTCACACCTGTGTCCATGGGTCCCAAATGACTTCTCAAAGGAGTGAACCTGCTCCTGGCCTTCCTGTTCCCAAGGCTGGAAATGCCTCATCTCTTTTGGCCTCTGGACAACAAAAAAAAAAAGAAGCAACAACGAGAGAGAGAGAGAGAGAGAGAGAGAGAGAGAGAGAGAGAGAGAGAGAAGAAAATTGGGAACTAGAAACAGAAAAGCCCCCTTGCCCTTCCCCTTTATCAATGGTTTTGAAAGGATTGCTGTAAGACACTGACTAATGACACGTGACCTCTGGATTCTCTGCTAGACAGCAGGCTTGGCCTGTGCCCAGCAGGAACTCCTCTGCCAGTTAGGGGTCACTCTCTCCATTCAATGGTGTATTCGCTCCCTCCAGTCTCAGGGCAAAAGCCCTGCTGCTCTGGGCCATTTACAGCTGCGAATGAGGAAAGCTATTGAGCTTGGAGAGAGGCTCTGTTTGTTTTCTAGAGGAAGCTTTGGTGAGCTTGGCCCCTCCTGCTGTCTCTCCGGAGCTGCTGAAGAGATAAAAGCCATACCTCCTTTAGACCTTCATTGGACAGTAGGAGCCCCAGCTCAGCATGGGATAATAAAGGCATATGCCGCATAAATTATCTAGTGATTGGCATGCTTTCTTCCTGCTCAGACTTAAAAGGGGAAGTTGGTGGGGGTGGTGCTGGGCACAGAACCACGAAGCCCAGTTGGTTTAGTTAAGCACTTACTATGTTCCAACCCTCAGAAGCACTCCGTGTTTCTCACAGCAGTTCTAGGAAAAATACCATTTGTCCCTGTGCTGTACATGAGGCGTCGGACTTAGAAAAGCTGAACAGTTCTCCCAGGGATCCACAGGAAGGCAGTGAAATGCACCATAGTTGGCTGCAAGGATGCTCTCACAAGCGGGCCGGGATGTGGCTCAGTACGGCAACTTGCTTAGCGTGCACGAGGCTTTTGGTTTTATCCTCAGTGTGGGAAAATTCCATAAACTCTTGAAAACAGTTACTAAGGGCTTTTAAGATGGCTCAGCGGGTGAAGATGCCAAGGTCAACCACTTGAGTTCAATTCCCAGAAAGGAAAGAACCCACTTTAGCAAGTTGTCTTTTGGGGTCCACCCATGTACCTGGTATGCCCCATAGCACCAAAAATAAATATTTTTTAAAAATTAATAAATAACTAATTAATTACTTCACAACTCACTTACAGTTTTCCCCTCCCTCCTCTCCTCTCAATCCCTCTCCCCAGACCCTCCCCCCCATTCCTTCTCCTTTCTCTTCAGCAAAGTGCAGACCTCCTGTGTGTATCAGCCAGCCATGGCACATCAAGCTGTAGTAAGACTAGGCTCCTCCTCTCCCGTTAAGGCTGGAGGAGGCAACCGAGTAGAAGGAAAGGGTCCCCAAAGCAGGCAACAGAGTCAGAGACAAGCCCTGCTCGCTCTGTCAGGAGTTCCACAAGACCAAGCTACACAACTGTAAAATGTTTAAAATTTTTAAGTGTTAAATTATTTGCCAAACTAGCCTCCTCAATCAGTCTCTGACTCCAGGGATAAGGCATGGAAAGAGGAGAGAGAGAGGAGGCAGTACAAGACAGGAAAGACACAGGGTCACCCATTTGCTATTTTTCTAACAGTATTTAAGGAAAACTTGCTATGACCAGTCATGTTTCAGCATGAAGGACTTTTCCTTGAGAATTTTGCATCCTATCAGGGAGACCACGGAAAACCAGGGCGTCCAAAAACCACATGGCTTTTGAATGATGGGAGAACTTTGAGTAGAGGAAGGCAAGGTGCCAAGAGAGAGAACGTCTGGTAGAGAGAGGCCACAACAGTAAACTCCCAACCAGAAAGGGATGTTTGTCCTGAATGACGAGGAAGAGGAAGGGGTGCTGGAGAGATGGGTAAGAGCACTTGTTGTCTTGCAGAGGACCTGGGCCTGATACCCAGCTTCACATGGTAGCTCCCAAGCATTCCGAACTCCCAGGCACTCATGGTACACATTCATAAACATAAAATGAATGTAAAACATTTTTTAAGATCCACTTATGAGTGAGTACATACCATGTTTGTCCTTCTGGGTCTGGGTTACCAACTCAGGCCCTCTGAATATGTGTGACAGTTGTGTAGCTTGGTCTGTTTGTAAGGTTCCTAGCAGTGAAACCAGGACCTGTTCCTGGCTTTTGGGAACCTGTTCCCCATGATGGATTACCTTGCCCAGCCTTGATGCAGGGGGAGGAGCTGGGTCCTGTGTCAACTTGATGTGCCAAGCTATGTTCAAGGACCCATAAGAGGCCTGCCCCTTTCTGAATGGAGATGGAGGAGGGGTGGGAAGTTGGGGAGGAAGGTAGATGGGAGTGGGGAGGAGGGAACGGAGGAGAGGAGGGAGGGGAAACTGTTGTCAGTATGTAAAATAAAGGGAAAAATGTTCAAAAAAAATTTTTTAAGAAAAAGGAGGATACTGTGAGGAGCTCACAGGAGCTGTCCAAGGAAAGGACACAGAAGAGTAAATCTTTGAGGGATGGGGGAGACAGCCCTGATGTGGTGCTTGCCCTGCAGATCTTTGTTGTCCTGCAGATCAAAAGCTGAAAAGGATAACTCTAGCATCCTGGAAAACACATAGTTAGAGTTCAAGGACCCTAACCATATAAGCTCATTAACAAACAAATCACCAAAGAAAGAGGTGCCTGCAATATTATTGAAAGCCTGTCACAAATTGATCAGGACAGACAGAAGGACAAACAGCTAGAATTGAAGTACTTATATGTAAGTGGATGGATATTGTTATGACTGACAACGTAAGTGATGGATGTACTGATCGACACCCTAGAACCACGGGACCCTACCTGAGGACCCAGAAAATATGAATGATCCTTGAGGGAGGATGTATGCAGCAAGGCCAAGCAGAACCAGGACAGTAATAGGTTACCATGGACAGGGAAGGCCTTAAACCCAACAAAATTCAGGGAGAACACCTCCCTGGATAACAGACACTTAGAGCATGATTAGTAGGAGAACTTCCCCCAGGGCTGTTGGCTCCTACCCCTCTGGGCAGTGAAGACACGTGCGTGCTGTAGCCTTAAGTGGCTCTGCCGTGAGTTAAATCTCCTTAACAAAACCCAAGTTAAAGCATGAGTTGCTAAGGCTCATAACCAGTAATCTGAGCAGTCCTGTGACTCTAAGAGTGGGTAGCAGCATACTCAAGAACACCCAAGCCTTGCTAGGACCCCTCTAATGCAGGGATGGCGTGAGGTGAGCAGACCCAAACCAAGCAATCCAATCACTAAAACGTTAGCCAGTCTAACAATGACACACAGTCAGAAATAAGTATACAACATCATTTGGGACCCCAAAAACAAATGAAATTAAAAAAAATAATCTTTATTACTAGGCACCCGGAACACCTAAAAATCTCACTTGTGAATGATTAGCAGGCTGCCTGACTGCAAACTGTCATCAGAACTATTTAAGTAATATCAAATAACACTTATCACACAATTACTCCCAAATCAAGGCCTAAGACTTAAAAAAAAAAAATGGAAGGGGGCTGGAGAGTTGGCTCAGCAGTTAAGAACACACACTCTTCTAGAGGACCCGAGTCCTGTTCCCAGCTACCCATACTGGATACTGAACAAATGCCTATATCAGTTCCAGGGGATCTGACTCATCTGCCTCTGTGGACACCTACACACATGTGTACACACACACACACACACACACACACACACACACACACACACACACATAATTAAAAATAAATCTTTAAGAAAAGAAAGTAGAGTGGTGCACGCCTTTAATCCCAGCACTGGAGGCAGAGGCAGGAGGATCTCTGAGTTTAAGGCCAGCCTGGTCTACAGATTGAGTTCCAGGACATCTAGGGCTACTCAGAGAAACCCTGTCTCAAAAAAACAAAGAAGAAGGAGGAGGAAGAGGAGGAGGAGAAGAGAGGAGGAGGAGGAGAGAGGAGTGTGGTGGTATTGTGTTCCCCAAAATATTGTATACCTTAATAAACTTATCTGGGGTCAGAGAACAGAAAAGCCACTAGATACTTAGGATAGGCAGTGGTAGCACACGCCTTTAATCCTAGCATTCCAGAGGCAGAAATCCATCTGTTCAAGGATACAGCCAAGCATGGTGACTCATGTCTTTAATCCCAGAAAGCGAGCCTTTAATCCCAGGGAGTGGTGGTAGAAAGCAGAAAGGTATATAAGGCGTGAGGACCAGAAACTAGAAGCATTTGGCTGGTTAAGCTTTTAGGTTTTGAGCAGCACAGTTCAGCTGAGTGTAGCATGAGTCTTAAAAGTTCTTATTAATAAAATCAAACCTGAGGCCAGTTATTGGGGTGAACACTGGAAGGTCAGAGAGACAGAATAAGCCACAGCTATCTCACCTCACCGGATCCTCAGCTGGTCTTGTTTCCTCAGACTGGATGCCCCGAGCCCTCATCCAGAATGGGTCTCAGCTGAACTGCTGCTAGAAGCCTGAATGCTTAACCAGGCCAAATGCTTCTCCAGGCCAAATGCCTCTCCAGGGCAAATGCCTCTAGTTTCTGGTCCTCACGCCTTATATACCTTTCTGCTTTCTACCACCACTCCCTGGGATTAAAGGGGTGCTTTCTGGGATTAAAGGTGTGTATCACCGTGCCTGGCCGTTTCCAATGTGGCCTTGAACTCACAGAGATCCAGAGGGATTTCTGTCTCTGGAATGCTAGGATTAAGGGCGTATGCTACCACTGCCTAACCTCTGTTTCATATTGTGGCTGTCCTGTTCTCTGACCCCAGATAAGTTTATTAGCATACACAATATTTTGGGGAACACAATACCCCCACAGCTGAGAGCCATTCGGATATGAGGACACAGAGGCTTCCAGTCTGAGGAAACAAGATCAGCTGAGAAGTTGGCCAGGTGAGGTTAGCTGTGGCTTGTTCTGTCTCTCTGATCTTCCAGCTTCACCCCAATAACTGGCCTCAGGTTTGATTTTATTAATAAGACCATTTAAGATTCCTGCTACAGAAGAGGAGTAGAAGAGAGGAGGAGGAGGGGGAGGAGGAGGA
>CABHPR010138504.1:32046-42703 GCA_902168415.1 Peromyscus melanophrys
GGGAGGAGGAGGAGGAGGAGGAGGAGGAGAGAACTCAGAAAGGAAACTGTGAGAAGGTAACAATGGATGGGTTAGTAGGGGTGGGGGCTAGGAAAATGAGGTAAGAGAAAAATCTACCAAGTACATTTTGTGAGAAATGCCATAGTATCCTCTAACACTTGGAATGCTAATTTAGAGAATTAAAAATAAATGACAGTTCAAATCAGAGGGGGGAGTAGTGGGCAGGGCCAAGAAAATAGGTGTTATGATTAAATTGTATTTTATAAAAGTCTTTTGACAGGCCGGTGGTGGTGGCTCACGCCTTTAATCCCAGCACTTTGGAGGCAGAAGCAGGTGGATCTCAGTGAGTTTGAAGCCAGCCTGGTCTACAGAGCAAGTTCCAGGACAGCCAGGACTGTTACACAGAGAAACCCTGTCTGGGGGGGGGGGGGGGGGATCTTTTGACAGGATGCAGCTTAATGATAAGGATATATTCTGAGAAACATGTTGGGCAATTTTTCTTTTTTTGGATGTTTTGGGGATAAAATCCAGGGCCTTGCTCCTGTTAGGCACCTGTGTGGCTGGGGCAGCCTTATGCACTTCCTTCCAAGCTCCACACAGAAGGCATCTGTTTGAAGTCAGAGCAGGAGCTCAGGGGCAGGTTCAAGATGGCGGACCGGCCAGGCACCTTCTATCTTCAGGGTCTCCAACATCTGTTTCTCATGGTCTTAAGGACTCAATGAAGCCACGGTTAAAAGTTCTAGGCACATCTAAACCCTCAACACATGATAGGATCCTGTCACGGGAAATGTATTTTACTAGTCACTCTATGTGGCTTCCCACCAAAGTCTATCAGCTCTGCTCGAGCTTTAAGACCCAAAGTAGACCCCTCGTGGGTCACTTTACTCGGCCACTCCTTGTTATGACGCCTGGGCAATAGTGCCAACCCTTCATCCAAACCAGCACCTCTCACCTCTCCAGTGCCTTTCCCTGCTTTGTTATTCTCCTCTGTATCTGGCACGGCGTATAATCACAAAACATAATGATGGCAATACCTTCCGAGGAACATGTTGGACAACTTTCTTTTTTTGGCTCCACCAAGGATGAAATCCAGAATGTTGCACATGCTAGGCAAATCCTCTGTCCCGGAGCCATGCCACCATCCCCGTCAGCAAATTTGTCTTTGTACAAGCATCATAAAGAATCGTTATACAAGCTAAGACATCACTGGCCAATGTAATGATTATATATGGGGCAACTGTAGTTGATTACTGACTGAAATATTGTGGGGCAATGCATGATCACATACTTCCTTGTTTATTTGTGGTGTGATCCACTCATACAAGAAGAATATGTGTTTGGTTAAAACAAAGATTTGTTTGCCCACTGCTGTAGCCCCCATTCTTAGAAGAGTAACAGGTACGGTGAGTATTCTGCTAACATCTGTTGAATAAGTGCGTGGATGGATGGATGGATGGATGGATGGATGGATGGATGAATGAATGAATGAACAAGCGTTGTCATTGTCTCTCTGCTCCCATCAGAAGGATTCAGGAGGATACCACAGCTACCTACAGTGTGCTTAGCTCTCCGTCTCACAGTCACCATTCACATCTCTATTTCCTCAACAGTCTGTTTCTTCCAGGGCACCTGTAATCCTAGACTACTAGGAGCAACGATGGAAATAAAAATAATAAGAACAGAAAAACAAATAAATAAATGAAAATAAGAAGAACAGACCCCCTTAGCTCACAGAACCACTGTGATGCCCACATCAGAAGGTGTGCTGAAGACGACATCCCATTGTGAGGATGGGAGTTACTCTGGCTTCAGCCAGCTGTTTGCTCCTTCGTAAGCCTCATTTGCTCATCTGTAAAGTGGAGGCATTCACGTCTTTACTTCCTGCTGGCTGAGGTATTGTGAGGAATGAATAGATGGTGCATGTGTAAATGCTTTGTACCGTGAAGAAGTATGCGGTTACAAAGGGTAATTATATGGAAATAGCACGGGTGAGTATTCCAAGCATCTGGACTGGAGTCCTTGTTCTACCAGTTTCCTGCCTGGAAAGGAGCTCTGGATCTTAGTGTGGACAGTAACTGTTCGCGTGTCACCATGCAGAGGGAAGACTCAGAGCCTGCCCAGCATTCTGTGCTGCTCATGAGACAGCAGCTTCCTTCTGTCACCACTGGCCCAGGTACAACTCTCAGAGGCCACTGGAGCAAGGCCAGAAGAGCCCTTTTGTAATTACACCAGCCCTTCAGGATGCTGTCTTTTAATTAATATTTATAAGGTGCTTGAAGCTCCTCTCTTGAGTATACAGATTCCAAAGTGGGTTTTGTTGAGTCACGAATGTTCCAAAAGTCTAAATGAGTCTCATTACTCAGCTCTGAGTTGACCTGAGATACACAAGAGGCTTGGACCAAAGTTCCCTTGGATCTGTCAGCGCCCTGTTTGCTCTCACTGCCCTTCACACAGGGCTGCCCTTGCAGTCAGGCTGAAAAACGAGCTGAGGGTCTAGGAGGAGACCCTCTGGATCAGGCCTTCTCACTGCTCCACAGAAAGTGGTGATGAGTACTGGAAAAGCCAGGCCCATGGGGTCAAGGACGGAGGCTCTTGTAGCCTGGTCTTGACCTGACTCAGGAGGTGGTGTCCTGCTAAGTAAGACTAGGGCTGAGCTCCCTGTCCCCACCCCTGGGGATTGAACATTTTCCACTCAAGACCCCTCTTCACCGCAGCAAATTCTACATGGCCCTGGGTAGACAGGAATATAAAATAGCATTACAAATAAAACATTTGCTGATGATAAAGCTATTGTAAAACAATTCTTTGTTATAATATTATACACACACACACATATAAACCCTTTTAAAGACAGGAGCAGAGTTGCAGACTAATTCTGTCTATGCTTGTTTAGTTTTACATAAAGAATTTTAAATCTTGGCTGAATATTTGATACAGCAGGACACAGAGCATCGTCAACATTTTTAGAGTTGAAGGATATTTTGATATTATAATTGTCAACACTGACGATACTGCTCTGTATATATACATGGTATAAAATGGCAGAAGTATGCCTAGGATAATTTCCTAAGTTTCAAGAAATTCTGTCCTAATCCTAAGCCCAAATTAGTTTAGTGATTCATTATGAACCTTAAGTCAGCCATTCAAACAGCAAGTCTTAAAAATCAAACATACTAACACAGTCCAACCCAGGGACAGACTAATTTGCTATTAACGTACTGAGTTCTTTCCTATAACAAAGCCATTATGTGTCTCACTTGGTGTGTGCAGAAAAAAAAAATTATAATATACAATAATCTCGCATCTGCGCTGAGCTGCTTCTGGCAGCATCTGTTGGTGTAACAGTAAACACTGTGCAAAGTGTGTGAGTTGTGTGTTCAGAACCAGGGATACAGTGAAGCCACACAGTGCCACACAGACACCCAGAACCTTTCAGACTTGTTGAGTTCATTCTTGGTCACCGTGTACCCAGTTTCCTGTTGTCACATTCCTGTGCCTCTTCCTCCACTTCAGTCACCTGACCCACGGTGTAAGCAGCTGTGCCCTACATCCCTGCACAGAGCTAAGGATGACCCTGGAGTTCCCACACACTTCCATCCTCTGAATGCCAAACTGGGCAGAGGTCCTTCCTACCCAGGCAGTATGGCCAGCTCATCTTTGCACTAGCCTGGAACATCTGTTCAGGACACCATGGGGTCAATGTCCCCAACATCAGCTATGTCTGGGAATCTTGTTTAACACATCAGGATTTCTTTACTATGCAAACACAATTAGCCTACAATTTCTCCATCTACATAACATTGTTGCTAATCATATTAATTGAGGTAATAGCAATAATATATTCCTGTACTAAGAAAATATAGATAAAGCATACAAGGGGAAATGTCTCTCTTCCTCCTATACTGAATATCTCCCAGGATGTAAATTATTAAGTGTCTACCTTTCCACCCAGCATCAGCATCTCTGGCCACTTTTGGTCCAGGCTGGCTGAGTTCTGCCTTCGATCTCCATCACATGCAGCTTTACAGCCACCTGACCTTCTGGCTTTTCCTCCCTTCTTTCCTTCCTTCCTTCATTTCCTTTTGAAACAGGGTATCACTCTGTAATGCAGACAACCCTCCATCCCGTTTCAGCCTCCCAAGCACTGTGGTTACAGGTGTGAGGCACCAGGCCTGCTGACTGGATATTTCTTCACCAAGCTCAGACAGTGTGGCATAGAGCTGTGTACCTGCTGTTCCTTCTGGCTAGCACGTTTGTCCACAGCTGCAGCAAATGTTACTGCAATTGTCACCTCATCAGAGATGTCTCTTTTGGAGTCACTGCCCATGCCCAGCCTTCAGCTCCAGTTCTCTTGCCCAGCTCTAATTTTCTTCAATGCACTCACATTATTTAATATGATGACATAAGTCTAGTTTATTTTTTATTTACATTTTAACTGGCACTTAAAATTGTGCATCATAATAAGGGACCACATGATGTTTCAATACAATAATATGGGCATATCTGCCTCCTCAGTTATCATTTCTTCATGGAGAAAACATTCGAAATTCTTGCATTTTCAGATAGACAATGCGTGGCTGTTATTGATAGTCACACTGTGCAGTTATCATACCATTGATATCTATATTGTCACAATGGACAGGGCTTTGGTTTTGGAGCTGAATAGTATTCCATTGTGTGCATGTACAACATTTTCTTAATCAAATTCATGTTTTCTACTTTCATGAACATTCATCAGCTGATGGACACACAGGTTGCTTTCATGTCTTTGTTACTATGAAGTGTGCTGCGATCAATACAGAAGTACATGCATGTCTTTAATACAGTTGCATCATTTCCTCTGGCTCTGTACCCAGGAATAAAATTGTCTGCTATCTTCTACAAGGCTGCCAGTTCCAAGGACTTGGTCAGTGGTATCTCCTTCTTCTTCCTCAGTACCCTGATGATGCTTCTGGGTATGATCTGCCTCGGTATTCAACAAACAACTGTTAAAACAAATACTTTATTTCTAACCAAGACTACTTCCTGATAGGAACTTCCTCTGCTAAAGGTCTGTGTGCATTGTACAGCTGGGTCACTGTTCCTCTCCCAGGCCTCTGCTAGAGGATGCTTAAACTTCTTTGTCAGCATAAGCAGGATACTGTAGACATGCTGGGGTGTATTTCTTCCCAATCTTTTATGAAATATTCACAGGAGGTATAAAAGGTGACTAAAAACTAGGGGAGAGTGAGAATGTGGCTTTGGTGGTAGAAAACATGGCTAGCATGTGAGAGCCTGCATTTGGTCCCAAGTGTCTCAAGACCAATGAGTGAGTAAATAAGTGAGTAAGCACAGACTTGGTGGCACAGGCCTCTGATCTGCACACTGCTGATAACAGCCAGGGAAGAAAGCACCAAGATTCTATTTCCCTTTTCTCTCCCTCCATCACAGAAGAGCTGGACATTCATTTCCACATTTTAACTCTTTCCATATCTATTTATACACGTCTTGCCTTGTTTTCAGGGCCATTTGCCCCCTTACTTACTTCAATCCATCCTTTGTATGATATACACACAAATACTGTCAGCATGTATGTCCTAAGTTTTCTGATGTTTGGTGGCCTGTACCTTAGCTGCCTTTTAAAGGATATTTTCCCCATTTCTATATAACTAAGCTCCCATTCATTTCTATTGTGGCCTTGTTGTGTGACAGAACTTTTCTCTCCGAAGGTGCAACACACCTCTACTAACCCAAGACAGGGATCCCATGACAGACCAAAGTATAGACACCACCAAAGTCCAACTTGGTGAGTATGGGTGAGGAGTATGGGTGAGGGGTCACTTACAAGAGAAGGTATCACTCAAAGACAGCTGCATCACCAAGGCCCATACCAGTATGGTGACTGTCTTAGTCAAGGTTACTATTGCTATGATAAAACAGCATGACCAGCCAGGCAGTGGTAGTGCATGCCTTTAATCCCAGCACTCAGGAGGCAGAGGCAGGTAGATCTCTGAGTTCGAGGCCAGCCTGGGCTACAGAGCAAGCTCCAGGATACCCAGGTCTATACAGAGAAATTCTTTCTCAAAAACAAACAAACAACAACAACAAAAACACCATGACCAAAGCAGCTTGGGAAGAAAAGGATTTATTTAGCTTAAAATTCCACATTGTAGTCCATCACTGAAGGAAGTCAGGACAGGGACTCAAACGGGGCAGGAACCTGGAGGCAGGAGCTGGCGGGTACTGCCCACTGGCTTGCTACCATGGCTTTGCTCTGCCTGCTTTCTTATAGAGCCCAGTACTACCATCAAAGGATACCACCACCCACAACGGGCTGGGCCCTCCCCCATCAATCACTAGTTAAGAAAATGCCCTACAGCTGGATCTTATGGAGGCGTTTTCTCAGCTGAGGTTCCCTCCTCTCAGACGACTCTAGCTTGTGTCAAGTTGACATAAAACTATCCAAGACAGTCACAGTTCACAAAATCTGGGAACCTGGAGCACACTGCACAGCCTGCAGGCAGCTCAACAGATTGGACAGTGTCCTACAAGTCACTCTGCTCTAAACCTCGCCCGGGCCGCTCAGCTGGTTTCTGCTTCTTCCAGGAAGCTGCTCCGGTCTGAGTCTGCAGCTCAGCTTCCTTCCATCTAAATGGGTGACTCTCGGCTTTTATGGTTTACTCTGGCAGGGAGGGGCCTTATGATTCTGGTCAGTTTCAGGGACTTCCTAAAGCTTTTTTGGGTTGTTTACCTTCCTGTTTAAAGAGCTTCCCTGCTGGGTGGAATGTTTCAACCTCGGAGGAAACTGTTACACATCTGGACTCTATTTTGTATTTTGTTTTAAAAGACATCTCCCACAAAATTCTTCTCTGTGGTTTTGTTTTGCTTATTTGTTTATTTTGTTTTGTTGAGACAGCTCCTCCTGGAGCCCCAGCCCACCTCAAGCTTGCTATGCAGCCAAGCCCGCCTTGAACTGAGATTCTCTTGCCTCTCCCTCTCAAACGCTGGGATTACAGGCAAGATTCACTAGGCTCGGCTCCCAGGAACCTCCTAAAAGCACAGATTCATGCATCCCCCTGAAGGACTCGGGTGCAATGGTGGATTGGGGTGAGGACAGGACTGTCCCTGAAGGCAAGTAGGAATCAGTCACATTGGCTTGAGCAAGCTTTGACCTTTGGCAGGGACCAGACTGCATCCTGCAGAGATCATGGTGGGACTGACTTAGACGGAGTACTTGGGTACTCTGGATGGGTTTGTACTAAACCTAGGGAGCTAAGGAGAGCAGCAGCTTGATGCTGAGGTTCAGGGAAGAACTCACAGGATGAAAACCCAGGAGACTGAATGTCCAGAACCAAATTCTCATGATCTGTACTAGATAGGCACACCTGTGAGGCTGTGCCTACTGCTGGCCCTTCCCTATCTAACAACGGATGGACTGAATAAATGCTGACTAGTCTACACTTAAAAGCCCTCTAGGACTTGGCTGAGAGTTGGGGCTAGGCTGGAAGTGACCTTAACGTACTCCTGCCTTAACACTTTCATCAGGGAAATGGGAGCCCTGGATCAAACACAATTCTGTGTGTTCTTGCTTCTCCAGTGGGCTTCTGCAACTACATACTGGTTCTGTGAGGAGTCCAGCATCCCTCACAGGGTCAAGATTCAGACAGTTATGGGGAGGGCACCACATGCATTTTACCCAACATCCATGTTCCGCTTCCACAGCCTGGCAGCCCCATGACACAGAGCAAGTGTTGGAAGAAGGGCTGCAGAGGCTTGCAGTTCAGTGCATAGACTGGCCCTACTACAGTTTGTTGATCTGTTTACTTAGGCACAAGAAGGTCTGGTCCTACTTTTAATTTAAAAGCTTCCAGCCGGGCATGGTGGCACACGCCTTTAATCCCAGCACTCAGGAGGCAGAGGCAGGTGGAGCTCTATGAGTTCAAGGTCAGTCTGGTCTACAGAGTGAGTTCCAGCACAGCCAGGGCTACACAGAGAAACCCTGTGTTGAGAAACAATCAAAAACAAACAAACAAACAAATAAATAAATGCAAGCTTCCGTGTGCATGATGACCGGGAATGGTCTTAGATGACATCAGAAAGATAGGCGGGAAGGAGGGACGGAGGGACGGGATTGGGCCTGGTGAAGGACAAGTTTCTGTGAGAGTAGGGTGAGCAAGTGCAAAGGTTCTGTGGGAAGGGAGCCTGCTACATCCTTCCAGCTTAGAGAAGGCCATGCTGCCCGAGGCACAGACGGCAAGGGGAAGAGGATTGATTGCCAGGTGCTGCAGAAAGGGAGAGTGCCCGTCAAGCTGCATTCAGGCATTGCTCGAAGAGAAGGGCAGCCCTAAAGGGGTTCGAGCAAGGCAGTGAGACTAAGTGGCTATTTATTTATTTATTTATTTATTTATTTATTTATTTATTTATTTATTTTGAGACAGGCTTTCTCTGTGTAGCCCGGCTGTTCTAGAACTCACTGTGTAGACCAGGCTGTCCAAACTCAGAAATCCGCCTGCCTCTGCCTCTTGAGTGCTGGAATTAAAGGTGTGCGCCACCACTGCCTGGGCATTTTTTAATGAATCACTTTGGCTATGTTTTAGAGAAGGAGCTGTTTAGAAATTTTCTACCTGCCACATCACCATCTTCTTCAACGCCACCATCGTTTCTTGTCACATCGATGGCCCTGGGCCCCTGTTATCCCTTCTCTTCACATGTATTGCTGCAGCATCCCCTCTTGATACATACCCATTCAGTCTCTGCCACATCAGCCAAAGCAGTCTCAGAATATGGGACTGTGGGGCGGGGCGGGGCAGGGCGGGGGGAGGCCAGGCATGGTGGTGCATGCACTTGGGAGGCAGAGGCAGGCAGATCTCTGAGTTTGAGGACAGCCTGGTCTACAGAGCAAGTTCTAGGAGAGCCAAGGCTACACAGAGAAGGGCCATCTCAAAACAAACAAACAAATAATAACATAAATGTGTATGTGAGGCTGGGTATAAGAGTGCATGACTATAACCCTATCATTCGGGAGGTAGAAACCAGCCTGGACTACATAGGGAGCCCCTGTCTCTGTAATAAGTAAAATGTGTAAGTGTATACTATGTGTACATAAAAAGCAGGATTTCTTTTTATCCGTGTTTCTCTGCCACTGAGAATAAAGCTGAAACTCCTGACCATGAGCCTCTGGACCCTGGCTCCTCTGAGCCTGCTTCCTTTCTTGCCTCATTGTCTCCAAATGTACTGTCTCTCAAGCATACTGTATTCCTTCCCAGCACAGCCACTGCCCAGGTCCACGCTGACCCCCTCCGGTACAGACTCCTCTTCTGGGTGATCCCTCTGGGGCCCGTGGTAGCATCCCCAGCTTTGCAGTCCATGACCACCCACTGTGGTCTGGTCCCTGGATCCCTACTCCTCCCCTTGGGAGCCCTTGTCTGTGTGGGAATCACCTGTCCCTGTATTTAGTGCCTACATCTCCCAGTGACTATCACCGCCCCCCATGGCCCTTGCCCAGAGAAGGCCACTCCGAGGCAGTTTCCATCATTAGTCCGTTTTTCAGGTGAAGTAGCCCAACTGGTGACAGAAAATAACTTGTATGTGGTTCCCCAACTTGAGAACTGGGTCTGGACCCCAGCTTCACGATTACAAAGTTTGCAGGGCACACTGATTCTACCTCTGTCTCTCTCTGTGTCTCTGTCTCTGTTTCTGTCTTTCTGTCCGGAGCTGAAACTCAGGGACCTCACACACGTGCGCTAAGCGCTCCACCAGTGAGCTACATTCCAGTGCTTTTTTAATGTTACTTTGAGGTAAGGGTCACTGTGTCCACACTGTCCTCCGACTTGCAGCCAGCCTCCTGAAGACCTGGAATTACAGGCTGCTCTTCATGTCATTCATCATCTGGGCAACCCAGATGTTGTTCTCAACTCTCCTCACGTGCTTCGCCGTCCTGTTCCTTCGTCACAGCACCACTTCAACCATGACTACGTAAGGACACTCTAGACATCCCTCCAGGCCTCCCTCTTCTCTTCCTTCCGTCCCACCCTGTCTTCTGTCTCCACTACCACCTCACCCAGTGCTGACACACAGAGCAGCCCCTCAGATGATCTCCTCGTTCCCTGGCTTATTCCCCTCACATCTTTTTCCTTCCACTGCCAGAAAGATCTCCCCAGCTCACAAGTACATCATTTCATGCTCTTCTAGACATCTTCTACGCCTCCCCATGGTACCTACAAGAACAACGAAAAGGCTACTTTGGGATGCACAGGAGCCTAGAGGCCCACACCTGGACCTCAGGTGCCCCAATCCCAGGAGTTAGACATGATATCTTGTCAATGATGTCCTGTCCACACCCCACTTGGTGTAGAACTGAAGAAATCTGGGCAGTAGGCCTTGTTTATACACTTCCAACATATCATGCTCCTCATAGCCTTTATACATGCCACTCTTCCTCAGGGCTGTCCTTCCTAGACTTATTGTATGGCCTCTACTTTGCCTTGTCCAGTTCCTGGAAGGTTCTCCTAGGCCATCCGACTTAAAGTTAGAGCCCCAGTGCCTACCAACCTTCAGTCTACTCCAGCCACTCCACCAGTAAATTAAAGCTCTGCCTCATCTGTTAATATGTACAGTGTCTGTGCACGCATCCCTACACACTGGGGCCCTAGTCCCAGGACCATGCCAGACACATATA
>CABHPR010138505.1:15453-38748 GCA_902168415.1 Peromyscus melanophrys
GAGTGGGAATGTCTAATGGGACTTGAGTGGGAATATCTAATGGAAATCTGACTTGAGTGGGAATGTCTAATGGGACTTGAGTGGGAATGTCTAATGGGACTTGAGTGGGAATATCTAATGGGACTTGAGTGGGAATGTCTAATGGGACTTGAGTGGGAATGTCTAATGGGACTTGAGTGGGAATGTCTAAATAGAAGATGTGGCAGGAGTAGTCTGTGTTGAAATTATAATATTAGTAAATATTGTTCAAAACAGTGATTGAATAAATCTAAATTTAAAAGATTTCTCGAAAATGCATCCACTTTTTTTGTGAGGTTGTCAGGGTAGCTACCAGGGAAAATAGAAACATAAATAATGGAAACTGGCATGATTTTGTAAGTTATATATTTCAATATGAAACCTAAGATAATTTTAGAAATATAATAGCTTGAATATCTTACTTTAAAAAATAAACAAATTTAAATTTAAATTTTGATTTATGCAATATGGATTTTAATCAAAATAGTTCTTAGAGTATTTACTTTTACTTTATTTTATTTTATTTTATTTCATTTTTGGTTATTTTGTGACAGGGTTTCTCTGTGTAGCTTTGGAGCCTATCTTGGAACTCACTCTGTAGACCAGGCTGGCCTTGAACTCACAGAGATCTGCCTGCCTCTGCCTTTCTTGGAGTGTTAATAGTGCAGAAAATATTTCATATTTCAACTTATCAATTAATCTACCTATGATTTATACAGTCAGTTAAAAATTCTTTTGCTTATGACAATTAGTCTTTAATATTTACTATCTTTCTATCTTTCTCTTGCTAATACCTAAAATGAGAATACAGACACCATCGAAAATAGTTCACTGAAAATACACCAGTAGTATTAATCCCAATAAGAGGAGTTTGAAGTAAACTTAGAGCTTGTAAAGCAAAGATGTATTAATAATAACAGAAAAGTTAAAAGTAATAACAAATCTACTTGTTAAGAAGAAAGTAGTGCTACACATATTTTTGTCCTCTTTGGCCTTTGTGGAAAACTACTGTTAGTGCTTTCCATTTTCTTCTCAAATGTGAAAATTCCCTCAAGCACAAAGAACTGATAGATGAAGGATTATTAGTAGTCAAAATAAGTCTATTTTCATGTATAGTAAATCTCATCCATCTATAATTTACATAAGTAAATTTTTTTAACACAAAGAGCTATAAAGAAAGCCATCTAGAAATTCTTTTCTCAAAGAAGCAAGGTTCTAAGAGATAGTCATGGCTTTAAAAATAAAGTCTCTGTTTTAATCATGTACAATGACAATACTAAAAAGCCATTGAGAAATCTTTTAAAAAGACATTCATTGACTATCTTAAGACAGTTTTCCTTTCTTTTATAGAAAATAATAATTACGAAATAGTATTTTTAAAGTCATAAAAGGCTCAACAAAATATAACAAATATATTTCCCTTTAATTCTCAGACTGTGTAGAAAAAAGAGAACACTGCTAATCATGACACAAAAATTTAAAATATATTATATGATAATTGCATACAAAATTCTAATGAAGTCATAATAGTATATCATAAGACATTTGAACTCTTGATTCACTTTCTTCAGCCTTGTTGTTTAAATTAAATTATATCAAGACCGCTTATTTTAGAAATGCCCCCATACATTTCCTGTATAACATTGAGTTTAGGAGTGTATTTGATTGACCTGACTTTTACAGTCCATGGAATAATTTGAATTGAATAGTTCATTAATCAAGAAGAAGTAGGTAGCTCTTACAAAAAGCAGTTACATGTGAATAATGTGCAAGGTTGAATTTTACTTTCGTATATTGTCAAAAAGAATTTATAAATAGATATAATATTATAATGAACATGACATTTTAAACTACTAATCAAATCATTGTGCTTCCCATCATTATAATCAACTATATAAATTTTAAACAACTATATACAATATATGTTCAATGAATTTAGTATCATCAGAATTTAAACTACTAACTAAATATTGAATGTCTGAGAACCATATTAACCTGAAACCCTAAATAGAGCACTAACCTCTTCTAAATATCATCACAAAAGAAATACTTCATATAACACACTAATTTTAATGTACATATGTAAGAATAATATTCACATACTCACGTCCTTCCAGGTAAATACACAATTTGGAATTTGAAAGAAAAAATTTAAAAGTATATGTTATAATGTATAGGGTCCTTTATACTACCATTTTATACCAAGATTTAATGAGGGATTTTGAATTTTTGTTCTAATTCTGTTAGTAGTGTTAGTAACTCACAAGGACCTTGAAGAACATGTAAATGGGTGTATGATGAATCATATTAACTGCAAAAAATACTTTTAATAATTAAATTACTGGAAAATATGATTACAATCTTCTCAAAAATGTACAAAATTATTTTACATCATACAAATCTTTAAAAACTAGAAATAAGAACAGTAGTTTTCTCAGTGACAATGATAATACATGTTTTCGATATGCTGGTCTACAGATCACTTTTATTTTTTGTTGTTGTAGTTTTGATTTGGTTTGCCTTAATTTTTTTTTTCTTACCATGGATACCTGTCAGAGGATTTCTTGGATGAATAATCCACTTTCAATTCCAAACTCCAAGAGATGATGTTTAAAGTCTTCAGTGATCACAGGACTAGAAATTCCATATTTTACAAATGATATACACCTACCAGTATGTACACAAAGATGCCATTTCATTACATCACAGTTATTAATATCCAGAGCAAGCAAGCAAATGAAATATTGAAAATCCACTATAGCAATGCATTTCTTCTTCCAGAAATTTTAATTTATCTTTAAAATTATTCTACCAATTTATAGCTAATTAAAGCTCATTTTTATGTGGTACTTAATTTTTAAGGTCTTTTTTGTTTGGCTTGAGTTTGTAAAGAAATACAAATTACAAAGTTAATGATCTTGGCCAAATTTTGTAATCACAAATTACTGAAATATTTGGGGAAAAGAATACATTATGTTATTCCTAGAAAATTATATCTCACTGCCGATTTCAATAGTTGATATCCTGGAATCAGTCTAGGGCAAGAAAAATAACATGTTATCAAAATTAGATGATTGTGTTGCAGAACTCTCATTGTCAGTCATGCTTTGTGGCTGTAACTGACATGCTAAGATACTGATGCACAGAATCAGTGTCACTGAATTAAACGGTGATTGGCAATCTTATCTCAGGCTTAGTCTAATGTCTTATCTATAGCATGCGTTTGTTTATGAATGATAGCTATCCAAACATTCCTCTATTCTGCACATATATGTTTTATACATATTACTAGTATGGATATTTGCACCTGTGTTTGAGGGTACACATGCACATTTGTGGGTGTTCATGTGGAAGCCAGATGGTGACATCATGTATCTTTCCTCTATTGTTCTCCATTTTTATTTTGTGAAAGAGCACGTGCCAATGAACCTGAAGCTCATCAGTTTGGCTAAACTGATTGGCCAAAGCGTTTTGGGGATCTGCCTGTCTCCATCCACTATCCCAGTTCTATGGTAACAAGCAAGTGGCATTGTAGAGTTTCTTACATATGATCTGGGTTCAAAACTTGAGTCCTTACATTTGCTCCTTAGGCACTTAATCCACTGAAACATCTCACCTGTCCCTCACTGTTTTATACACTTTATTTTATCTGGAAAAATTTAGGGTTTGAGAGTGTCTCATTTCAAATTACAGAGTTTCATGGAACATTAGGGGTGAGGGAGTAGTGCAAATGAAGTTTCGGGACAGCCAGGGCTATACTACATAGAAAGAACATATCTCAAAAAAACATATAATAAAAAATAAAAAGACAAGGAATGGTATATAGAAGACCCTGAAAATGGTACCTTTATTTTTGTTCACCTCTTTATTGTTAATATTAATTTTTCACTGTATTATTTGAAGAAGAGAGCTATATTAATCAAGACTGTGCTTATCAAATGCATCTTTTTTACGTAAAATTTAACAAAGCTGATTCCAAAATAACTGTTTATTCCTACAATTTTCTATGATCATACCAAAATGACAATATAAACTGGTTAATGATGTTAATAGAAGAGAGTCTATAGAAATTTTCCCTCTTCAATTTCAAGTTTCTACATTTCTACTACAGTATGTGGAAAAATCTTTCCATAATCCAAATGGAAATTGATAACAAACAAGAGCAAAATATTTATCAGATATAAGAGATTCTATTCAATAGGTTAATATATATAGCCAATGTTCCATATTTTTTCAAACACCAGAATCAGAATAAAGCTAAATAAACTGTATACTTTCATTTTTAAAATGTAAAATTTCTGCTAGAACTACTTTTTTCTCCACATGCTTATTTCTAAATGGTTGACTAATCAGCAAAGTGCAAATATCACCCTCAGCCCGCTTTTTGAGAAATATTACTCACTTTATGTAACATAAATTGCAATATTTCTGCCTTCTTCTGGTAGAAATATTTTAATCTATTTTTGCCTAAATTTTCTCAAGCAACAATGATTTTTAAAAAAAAATTTACAGCCTGACACATTTGCCCCTTCCTAACTTTATTTGAACTTTCTTAATACTGACTGTATATGATGTTTACATGAACTCATTTTTCTGTGCTTACTTATCTTGTTATCTTTCTTCGGTACCAATGAATATAAGGCACTTCTCTTGACATTGGTTCTAAATTAAAGAGTATGCAAAAAGTGCAATAAACATTGCAATGGTAGAACAAAATGTAACTATTCAGATAAGTTTAATGGTCTAACTTAGATTGCTGCAATTATCCAAGTCATATGAAGAAGATATCCATTAAGGAAAAAAATAACTGTGGCTACTAACATAAAATACACAGTTGATTTTTTTTTTTTTTTTTTTTTGGTTTTTCGAGACAGGGTTTCTCTGTATAGCTTTGCGCCTTTCCTGGAACTCACTTGGTAGCCCAGGCTGGCCTCGAACTCACAGAGATCCGCCTGGCTCTGCCTCCCGAGTGCTGGGATTAAAGGCGTGCGCCACCACCGCCCGGCTGTTTGATTTATTTTTTAAGTTGTGAAAAGAATCACAATAATCATTTGATACTAAGACAGACCATTCGGTTAGTAAAATATTGACAATCAGTAATTCGTTTTCAGTGGCACTTCTTATTTTTTGCCTAATTCACTAAGGCATTTGTCTTATGATTAGGATATGTATCACTTAGATGTGTTATGAAAAATATCATTAAACAAAAGCATTTTAAATTTTATTCATCTTAGAAATTATCAAATAATAAAACTAAAATATAAGAATATCTACAAAATATATCACTTTCTATTTTATTTGTGTCATTGTATATTTATATATTCAATTAAAATTTCTATATGCAAAGATTTCTATGCTCTTAAAAATAGTTATGAACAATATTTGCTTTACTAAATTCTTGGGCCAAGGCATTGAAAGTTATGAATTGCAAATGCAGTTCACAAATACTCAGTATACATTTTTCTAAGCAAGTGAGAAATTTAGCTCAGGAGAAATTGTCTGCAGAAAAATAAATAGTACTAATGTGCTACTAATAACAGATATTCTTATGAAGAAATAATACTAGTAAAAAGAATAATAGTGATAATAACCAGAAAACTGGAGTTCCCACTTGAATGTTTAAATATAAGCAAAAGCACACTTTGAAGATATTAGCCATCTAATACATTTGTCATTGATGTGAAGAACCATGGAACTCATCCAAACTGTAAAAACCACTCTAACTTCATTCAAAGCATAACAGGAATCCTACACAATGAGTAGGCTTCTCTTATCTTTGTAGCATCATGCAATGGTGGGTCTATTGCAATACAAATAGACTTACTGTGGAATTAATACTTTACCTTCAGGATATTATTAAGAGAAAAATATTAATATCATTCTACTTTTTAATTGCATATATCTCCAATGATCTTTCGTATTCAAACTGTTCCTCAAATTATGATCAATTATTTGCACTGTTTTCTTGAATCTGGTAGGTTTCTTTTAGTATTTGGAACTTTCAATGAAAAAGAATATATTTTCGATTTTGTAACCATTATATTAAACCTGAATAAGTTAAAAATGTTTATTATTTGCAAATGAGCTTACTAACTTACTGTGTTACCCAGTTGAAACAATAAAATCAACAGTATCATGACTTTTAGAGAAAAAAATTGTAGATGAATTCCACCACTTAACTTTATTAGGGATATAACTTACTTAAACCATTTAATTTACTCATGAATTTCTAGATAAATTTGTACTTATTTCTCCCTGGAATACTAATTTAAAAAGCAGTGTATAAACTCTTGTTTTCAGAAATATATTGGACTTCAGATTATTATGCAGAGATTTCTTGGTTCTTAATATGTTCTTATTTCCCTTTGTGCCCATTAGGCAAAGCAAACATATTCAATTTTCCAAAAGTCATTATCTTCTCAAAATATTTCCTGAAGGATCTTGAAATATACAAATATTTAACTGGTAATCTAAATTAAAGATGCTTGCCTATCTCATTCTCTGGCTGGAAGAGGAGAATGAGCATGCTTCCACTTTCTTAACCTATTTCAAAGCTTTACCATGTGAATGAAAGTTTGATGTGTCAACATAATCCTCAATTCCTGTTATGAATATGACACTCTTCATTGTTGAGAGTTGTTGGCATGATGTCAAAGGTAAGAGGAAGTGGATATGTTAGTATCATTGAAATACCTTGGGCATCTACATATTTGCCCAAATGAAGCTAGGATTCACAAAACCATTTGGATTGAGAGCTGCTTATCACATTTGAAAAAGCTTTCCTATGGGGCAAGAAGTCCAGGATTTTCTGATTCTCAAGAATAACATGGTAAAGAAGGTAGTGCTGTAATATTTATTATGCAATTTTTGTAGTATGCACTCTAGCAAGTGCATACACTGCCACCTACAGACAAAATTACCCTTATTATAATCAACAGTCTGTACCAAACCTTCCTAATTTAGCATTCATTTTTGTCTACCAAATTTAAAAGAATTCACATTACTATTTGAATATTGTGTGTAATATGATTGCTTTGATATTTCCTAGAAATCAATGGTCTGTATAATGCTATGTCAAGTGAAAAGAATGAGAATAATAAGTTAGAAAGATTACTTAGGAACTTGGATTACCTACCGGTCTGGCATGTACAGACACAGGAGTCTTGAAGGTTGTCACTGTATAGCTGCACTCAGAAACACTGTAGGGATCAGAACTGCTGGAAGAGCACTTGGAGATGGAATCACAGCCTACGAAAGTATTGTCAAGAGGCAGTTCCTGAATGATGTGGTGCTTTGAGTTCAGGGGCGTTTCAGGCTGGATCTGGAATGCAGGCTGAGGAGAGGCAGATTTGTAGTGTCTAGCCAAATCAGGGCTGTCAGGCTTGAATGTAGTAGGTGTAGTGCCCCAGTTGTATTTGCCCATGGTTTGGTCTTCCAGCTCAATGGGAAGGTCTAGTGTGACACTGTTTCTATCATTGTCGGCATCATCCGGTTTTGCTTCTTCAATAGTAACAAAATTAAGCAGCAGGTTCTTGGGGGCATTCTTCTTCTTTTTCTTCTTCTTCTTCTTCATCATAATCATTTGCCTGTTTTCTGGGTTTGGAGTAACCCACTCAGAATTTTGTTTGTTTTTCTGAGAAGCCTTAAGGTGTGGTGATT
Organism: Peromyscus melanophrys; assembly: GCA_902168415.1. Taxonomy (NCBI): domain Eukaryota; kingdom Metazoa; phylum Chordata; class Mammalia; order Rodentia; family Cricetidae; genus Peromyscus; species Peromyscus melanophrys. Next base: position 23,131 of record CABHPR010138505.1, read on the forward strand.
GGCGACATCTTACTACAGCAGTGATGAAAATCACTAGGACAACAGTTATGGTGCCAGCAACAATGGCAACCACGATCTTGACATAGTCAGTTGTTGGCGAGGATGAATTAGTTTCAGTATTTTGAGTTGCAGGTGAGTCGATGCTTTTGCGCACCAGTTCATAAATCAGTGTAGCATTGGGCACTGACTCGTTCACAAACAGATTGACATTTACAACATTGAAGAGAGAATCAGGTTGTCCTAAATCATTAGCTTTGACTATCACTCTGTGTAAACCAAGATCTGAAACACATTTCTCTTTCAGTGTGATGTTGCCTGATATTTGTTCAATTGTAAACAGTCCTTTTGTGTTTCCTCCAACAATGCTGTAGCGAAGCTCAGCATTCCTGCCGATATCATCATCAATTGCAACAACCTTGAAGATGACTGTGCCCGGTGTGGTGGATGGTAAAACCCATTCAAAGGAGTAATTGGAAGGAGGGTCAATAAAAATTGGTTTGTTATCATTAACATCAACTACATTTATGGTTACTTTAGCAGTTGTAGAACGTGATACCCTACCACCATCCTCAGCCTTTACGTAGAAAGTGTAGGATTCTTGTTTTTCTCTGTCAAATGAAATATTTGGCCGGATGACACCAGTCTGTGGATCAATAGTGAATTGATTATTCACATCTAAGATGGAGAGAGTAACTGCAGAATTCTCTCCATAATCAGGATCAGTCACAGTGATTAGCCCTACTGTGCCATGCTTTGGAAGGTTCTCAGGGACATAGAAGTTGTACTCATTGTGAGTGAAAATTGGGCTGTTATCATTCTGATCAATAACAGTCACAAAGACGGTGGCATTGGACATTAAGGGTGGAATTCCATTGTCCTGTGCCAGGACGGTAAAGTAATATTTTTCCTGTTTTTCTCTATCTAGTTTCTTCACTGCAGTCAGGACGCCTGTACGGCTATCCAGGTCAAATTCAGGTGGTGCATCAAAACCTAACAGGTAGTTAATTTCAGCATTTTGTCCACTGTCAGCATCTGTTGCACTGATTTTTGTCAACTGTGCACCAGGAGAGTTATTCTCTGGAACAGAAAGGCTTATGAAAGACTGGGTGAAAACTGGAGCATTGTCATTTTCATCTTTTACTTTGATCAGGAGCATGGATGACTGATTCAAAGGAGGTTTGCCAGCATCAGCAGCGAGTAATTTGATGGCATATTCTCTTGTAGACTCAAAGTCAAGAAATGCAGCAGTTTCCAAGAGGAATTGATTACTGAATACTGGACGTAATCTGAAAGGAACTTCATGATCTGTGAAGCATGTCACCCTACCATTATGTTCAGAATCCTTATCCGTCACAGTTATGAGAGCAATTTTTGTGTTAAGCGGAGCATTCTCTGAAAGAAGCACAGTGCCATTGGTTGGATTGACGATGTATCTTATGTCAATTGACGGGACGTTATCATTGATATCTGTAACATTTACCAGTACCATAGCACTTGCTGGTGTTGATCCACCATCAGTTGCCAAAACCAGTAACTTGTGGCTTGGTGATTCTTCCCTATCCAGTGGTTCTTTGACAGTGATAAGTCCAGTGGTGCTATTAAGGTGGAACAGTCTCTTAGCAATGTTGGAGACTAAATTGCTGAAATAAAAATGAATTCTGGCATTTTCACCAATGTCAGCATCTGTGGCGTGGAGCTGTGTCACTGAAGAACCTATAGGAGCATTTTCTGGTATACTGACTTCAATTTCCTTTTCTACGAAGACTGGGTGGTTGTCATTTGTATCAGCAACACTTACTTGCAAAATAGCTGTACTGGATCTTTGAGGAAAGCCACCATCTTCAACTTTTACTTTCATCACATAGGTATCCTTCTCTTCTCTATCTAACTCCTTTTGAACAATCAGCTGTGGCATCTTGTCTCCTTCTGGTGTTTCAACGATATCAAGACCGAATGCATTTTGACTCTGGAAAACATGGAATGATACATAATTTAAATTATATTAATATACAATATCATGATTGTAAATTATAATTAAATGTATGCTAAATCATGTAATGAGAATGATTTCCAATTTCTAAGATCCATAGGACAGTAGGATATTCTCTGAAACAAATACCAGAAAATTATAGTTCTGAGTTTCAACTTGGCCTACAGTTAACATTATGAACACAAACAATGTAAAAAATTCTTTAATATGTTCAATACAAGGCATCTTTTGATACTAAATGTCATTTATTACATAAATTATTTACATTTCCAAAAGAAATGTACAGAATTTTCACAAGGACTGTCCCTGAAGTTTCACATGATAATGGAGCTATTATTGACTGTCTTGTTTTTAAATCACACATTTAAATAAGACAATTAATGCAACATTTTAAAAGAAATGAAATGAAAATAAGCATCCCATTTACATTTTATTGACGTCTCTTTTCATAGGAAAGAAAATGTTTTTCATGTTTTATTTATATATAGTGTGAAATTAGCAAGATGAAATTTATTATTTATCAGGCACATTTTAATAAAAATGTTTTATAAGAATGTGATATATTAATAATTATAATGGTTATTATAATTAACAAAGATAAAAAAATAAAAGTTATTTACTAATTACCATGTGTCCCTAATTTTGGGACACATGGTAATTAGTAAATAACTTTTTGTGATGATATTCAAATAGAATTTAAAAAAGGCTTAAATTCTCAACGCTTCAAAATTGCAAGTTATAAAATTTTTTGATTCTCAATTCTATTCTATTAATTGTAAGCATATCAATATTTTAAAATGGCCATGGAATTTTTCTGAGTATGGGACATATGGTGGTAAGTAAAAAATAATTAACATACAGCAATAACTAATGCATGAAGTGAATAATAATCAATGACTTTCTAAGTATTTAAAAATGGTATTGAGGCCAGGCAGTGGTCATGCACACCTTCAGTCCCAGTACTCTGGAGGCAGAGGCAGGCAGATCTCTGTGAGTTCGAGGTCAGCCTGGTCTACAGAGCAAGTTCCAGGACGGGCTCCAAAGCTACAAAGAGAAACCCTGCCTCAAACAAACAAATAAACAAACAAACAAACAAACAAAAAAGATGGTATTGATATCAGCAAAATAATACACTTACTGAATTTTTAATAAATATAATGCTGTTTCAAAGAAATAAATATTCCAAAGTTAATGCATTTCAAATGCAACTTTTCAACTCAGAACTTAAGTATACACTGGTCAAACTATTAAAATTTTAATTACTAAGCTTGTATATTTATGCATTTTCTGCATATATATTTAGATTTTAGTCTATCTAAAATTTGATTTGAGTTGCTTTTTCATAAAGATTAAATGAAGTTAAATTTCCAAGAACATACTTACTGTCATTTATTTATTTTAAATGAAATTATAACTATCATAAGACAAGTTTTTGTAATGTTCAGGGTGATAAAATAAACATACTACTTGATGGATATCATGGCTATTGCTCTCCTGTTTTTTTCCTTAATGAGTAAATTTTCAATGTTAATGGAGCATTTAAATTTAAATTTTAATTCATTAAAATTAGAAACAATTTAAAATCAGTTCATTTTTTGTGCAATCATTTTAAATCATTTTGGAATTTCAACAGCTCCATGTGGTTAATAGCTATTGTGGTGGATCATGCAGACAGCATATTTACATCATCAAACTATATGGTTCAAAAATGCAACCTTTTATTTTTAGATTGTTCGTATTTTTAATTATGTGTATGTGTATCTGTGTGTTGGTATGCACTCATGGAGGCAAGAATCTTCAGATACCTCTGAAGGTGGAGTTAGCAGCCATGGTTGCTAGGAAATGAACTTGCACACTCTAATTAAGCACTCTTAACTGATGAGCCATCACTCCAGCCTCTAAAATAGTTTTCTTTACAAAAATAAAATCTACTGAAAACATACTTTTCCTCAAATATTTAAGTGTATCTATATGACTTCCTACCTTCATGTTTAATTGTAATGTGAGTGAATCACTAAGTCACTTATTTAATTATTTAAGCCTTAATATACTAACACATGCAAGCACAGCATAAAATAAAAAAAAATTCATTGTTTATATGTACAATGTGTAAGGATATAACACACACATTAACCATCTGTTTCAGTTATAAATGTGTAAGTTCAAAATAGTGATTTAATTTTCAAAGACAGGAGAAGAGCTAGCAGCCTTTGGTTAATTTCTCCTTTCAAAATAATATTCTCATCAATGTAGTCAAAGGAATAATCATTATGTATATACTTATATATTTTTGCATTTTACATTATTAAAATTATATAGAGCATTATTCTCTGAAATAATTTTGATTTTCTGATAAGGGTACAATAAATGCAAAAGTATTAATAACTAATAAAGTTATAAAACATTTTATAAACATTTGTGTTTTAATTATGACACATATTTGTAATTTGTGGCTAGTGTATTACTTATGAAATATTAAAGTGTATGTCTCTTAAACAAATATAGGTCCAAGTAATATGTGAAACTTAGAGAAAATGACATTAAATGAAATAATTAATATGACTTTTTAGATTTTGATACCATAAATTACATTGATTTCAAGTACATAAAATTGCCAGTTCTAATTAAGGTCAGGAACATTTATTTTATAGACTTAAAAAAACTCCTCTAATACAAAAAACTTTATTTAATCAGTGAGTGATATTTCCTATTTGATTAAAAAATGAGCTTTGTAGTTGCAAATACACATCAGACCGACAGACAAAAACATGCTAAAATAAGTAAAATGATAAACTTGAGTGAGTCTCTAATTCTATGCAGAATCTTACAGAATCAAAGAACAAAAATTTGATGCTGAACTGAAACTCCCAAGAGACATAGTTTTGCTTTTGAAAAGTAATAGATGTCAACACCAAATTTTGCCTACTGTTCTGGGAAAGAAGTAGCCCAACCACTGTGGTAAACTATAATATTTTTGACATGCGTGTGCATAACACCACTTCATTGCTTATTGGAAGGTAATAAATAACCCACCACTTTCAGTATCATAAATCTGGTACAGTTGCCCAGAAAATGCATACAGTGCCAGTAAGTACTAAAAATAGTTCCAAAGTGATTGGATTCTAAAACTGATTAAATAAAGGCATTTACTCTGTAGATCAAGAAAAGGTGGTGGCAAGACTAAAAATTCCCTCTTCAGCTTTTGCTACTGCAAGATTTATTTTAAAAAAAAAAGTGACTTTTAAAAGTTGTTTTTTTCTTCTTACATATACTGGTACATCTTTGGGTAGAAGGAATGACTTTAGGTTACAGAACAGTTTGAAATAGATAAACTACAGGGAAATGGCTATTTCAGAAAACAGTAAGGAAATATACTTAACATTCTCACTTAAAATGGAGGATACTGTAATGAAATTGCTTTTATTCTACTCTAATTGTCTTGTTTTGCTGTATAAGTTGTCTAAAATTATTAGACATAATACTAACTAGTGCTTCTGCATTGAGAGCACGTTGCCATTTATATTCTACACACTATTTCTATAGTCCTTCTTTCACCATTCATTTAGAGCACTGTGAAGGCAAATACAGCAAATTGGATTTTAAACAACATAGCTTGAGTTGTTAGTCACATATATGTCAATAATTCTGAAGCCACAAAGTCCTTCTTTAGAATTAAGGAAACAGAATAATGTGTAAGAAAACAAATCCTCATTTTTCAAAATGAATTTGAGCTAAAATAGTCATAGTAATAGTGCTAATTTGGGTAAAGTCACACAGTGCTTATAATATCCTATATAATCATTTTGTTACCTGCATTTAGCAAAGCTTATTATGAACAAAATATTCACTTAATATTACTCAACCTTTTTACTGTTACTACAAAGAAATTCTTTACTGTACATTTATTTTAAAGATTTGTAATTTCCTTTTGGAAGTGAATAGATATTTTTAAAAAGTTTTGAGTATTATTTTAAGTTCTGTCTTTTTATGGCTATGTACCACTGCTTACTCTATTAAACCAATAAACATATTATTGATAATATATCTTCAAATTGTAAGATTTTTATGTATTAACAACTACACAATGCTGCTACTGGAATGATTATTGTTCACTGATGACAAATTTAACAAATTCATTCATTGGATTCCTCTTCATTCCTTTTTCTTTTTGTCTGTTCTTTACTTGATTTTGGAAATATAGATGTTTACTTACAGAAAATGAGTAAACCTAGGCATGATGCTGCATGTCTTTATACACAGTGTTTGGGATCCTGAGGCAGGATTGTCAGTTCCAAGGTAACCTGAGCTAAATATTGAGTTCCAGGATAGCAGAAAAAGGAAAATATGGAAATGACCAAATGTGAGACATAGAAAAGAAATGAATCTAGAAGGAACCTCACAATATTTGATGAGCACATATGCTAATTCCAAGTTCTAATTCTTGCTTGTAATATTTGCCTCTCTTATACCGTTTTCTCTCCGACTCTAAGATTTACAAAGGTTAAGCATACTCATAACTCTGAAAATTATTTTACTATGTCAATATTTGATACAAAATTATACAAGAACCTGAGATTTTACTGTTAAATTTTACTTGAAAGTATTTTCTTTTAAAGAATATATCTCCAAGCTTGTAATTTTTATGCCTAGATAGTTTGATTGAATGAATGCTATTCCTAATTGCTGCTAATCAGCTGTTTTTAAAATATATTCACTTGTTCAAAAGTTAGATGAGCAGAGTTTACAAGAAAAGAGAAACCATAATATGCTACATTACTAAACACTAATATTTGAATGTCCTTCAAGTATGTAATAGCTTTCCTTGTCCAAAAATGATACTGAAACTCACTGAAGGCAATTGACTTTTTTGTCAGAATCCAAACAAGAACTCTGTATTATAAAGAGTTCTGAGCATGAGATAAATATCAAATAATTTTTATTAAAAAAAAGAAAGAAAAATGAACACCACAGTTTTTTGTGTGCTTTTATTTTGCTACAGTTTGATATATTTAGGGGTTATTGTTTTATTGGTTTGTAGGGTTTTTTGTATTTTCTTTTGAGGTTTTGTTGTGATTTTTAAAAAAAGAACTATAAGTTGGGTGGGTTGGGACAGGGAGAGAATCTGGAAGGACTTAGAGGAGAGGAAGAATATAATCAATATATATATTTAAATTTATAAACTGTTTTAAATAATAAAACATAATAAAAAGAAAAGAATAAGATGATGTCAAACTAATTCCTACAATAGATAATCTTTGTAATTTGAATAAACTTTACCGGAAATTTTTTTAAAAAGCAAAACAAAACAATAAAACTCTGCTTCCTGATTCTGGAACATTAAGCTATCCCCACAGGTTTCTTTGAACCTGGGGGCCTATCCTTCCACTGCTCTAAGAAGTTCACCATATTGACACAGTCCAGAAGTCCTGGGCTCAAAAGGTTCTCCTGCTTTAGCCTCCAGAATATCTAGAATTACACAAATGATGCTGGCATAACTGGATATCAACATGTAGAAGATTACAAATAGATCAATATCTATCTCCATGCAAAAAACTCAAGTCCAAGTGGATCAAAAACCTCAAAATAAAACCAGTTACACTGAACCTGATAGAAGAGAAAGTAGGGAATAGTCTTGAACTCATTGGTACAGGAGACGACTTCCTAAATATAACACCAGTAGCACAGACACTGAGAACAACAATTAGTTAATGGGACCTCCTGAACCTGAGAAGCTTCTGTAAGGCAAAGGCAAAATGACAGCCTACAGAATGTGAAAATATTTTCACCAACCCCACATCTGACAGAGGGCTGATCTCCAAAATATATGAAACTCGAGAAACTAGACATCAAAATAACAAATAATCCAATTAAAAAAAATGAGCTATAGAGCTGAACAGAGAATTCTCAAAGGAAGAATTTCAAATGGTAGAAAGACATTTAAGGAATTGGTCAGCATCCTTAATTATCAGGGAGATGAAAATCAAAACGTCTCTGAGATACCATCTTATAACTGTAAGAATGGCTAAGACCAAAAGCACTACAGTCAGCTTATGTTGGAGAGGATGTGGAACAAGGGGAACACTCCTCCACTGTTGGTGGGAGTGAAAATTGGTACAGCCACTTCAGAAATCAGTACGGCGGTTTCTCAGAAAATTGGGAATCAATCCACCTCAAGACCCAGCTATACCACTCTTGGGTGTATACCCAAGGAATATTAAATCATATCACAAGGACACATGATCAACTATGTTCATAGCAGCATTATTCATAATAGCCAGAACCTGGAAACAACCTAGAAAAAAAAAAAAGACTTGTGGAATCTCAACTGAAGAATGGAATAAGAAAATGTGCTACATATACACAGTGGAGTACTACCTCAGCAGAGAAAAACAATGACATCATGTAACTTGCAGGCAAATGGATGGAACTAGAAAATGTCATCCTGCGTGACGTAACCCAGACTCAGAAGGATAAACATGGTATGTACCCACTCATAAGTGGATACTAGATGTAAAGCAAAGGGTACTCAGGCAACAAAGCACAACCCCAGAGAAGCGAAATAACAGGGAAGACCCAAATAGGGATGCATGGACTGCCCTGGGAAGGAGAAATACATGAGATTTCCATGAGTAAACTGTGGATGAGGAGTGGGCAATGGAGGACAGAGGATAGTGGATGAGAGCATAAGAGAATAGGATGGTTGAACTGGAACAGGGAGGGAGGGGGAATGCAGTGAAAGAGATACCATGATAGAGAAAGACATCATAGGGATAGAGAGAAACCCAGTGCTAGGGAAGTTGCCAGGAATCCCCAAGAAGGACCAAAGGCTGGGCTACTAGCAATAGTGGAAAGGGTGTCTGAACTGAACTGACTTGCCCCAGAGATCAGACTGGTAAATACCCTAACTGCCATCACAGAAATTTTCTCCAATAACTGATAGAAGTAGATAAAGAAATCCACAGCCAAACACCAGGCAGAGCTCCAGGAGTCCGGTCAAAGAGAGAAGAGTGATTCTATGAGCAAGTACATCAGGATCATGGTGGGGAAACCTGCAGGGATGACCAAACCAAACTAGAAGGAACTCATGAAAGTCAGATCAATGGCTATGGAGCCTACATGGGACTGGACTAGGCCCTCTGCATGGTGAGACAGTTGTGTATCTTGATCTGCTTGGGGGGTCCCCTGGAAGTAGGATCAGAATCCATCTCTGGTGCATGAGAGGGCTTTGTTCAGCGCACTTCCTATGATGGGACACTGGGTGCAGCCTTGAGGCAGGGGGAAGGGCTTGGACTTGTGTCTACTGAATGTGCCTCCATATGGGAGGCCGTGCCTTCTCGTGGGAGGGAATGAGGGGTGGGTTGGGAGGGGAGGCTGGGGAGCAGGAGGAAGGAAGAGGCGGATCTTTGATTGGTGTGTAAAATGAATGAAAAATTTTTCTTAATTAAAAAAAATTGTGGAATCTCAACAATATGGCTGTTTAAAGAAGACCTTAAGCCGAGCGGTGGTGGCTCACACCTTTAATCCCAGCACTCGAGAGGCAGAGCCAGGTGGATCTTTATGAGTTCGAGGCCAGCCTGGACTACCAAATGAGTTCCAGGAAAGGCGCAAAGCTACACAGAGAAACCCTGTCTCGAAAAACAAACAAACAAACAAAAGAAAAAAAAAAAAAAAGACCTTAACAATGACAAGAGCTGTCATGCCAAATGGGATCGGAGTAAGCTCATGGGGCCTTACCCCTAGATGGAGAGCTACATATGATTCTAACTGACGAGATAGGGAGGAATAATATTCACCAGGTAGGAGAATCAGAAATGGTTACCCAATCATATACATACATGTAACTTAAAACAGACTCAGCAGGTTACTGTATATATTTAACCACATATATGAAACAAGTAACATGGAACATGGAACATATATGTAACTAGTAACAATAAAAAGTTTTTTTTAAGAGGCCAGGAGTTTAAGAGGGAGCAGAGGTAGGGTGGGACATGGGAAGGATTGGAGGGAAAAAAGGGAAAATGCATAATTAAGTTTGAATTATAAAATATTTTAAGGATATCTTCCAATCTATCTTTAGTACTACTCTATTACTTCTGAACTGTAACATTTTTGTGGATAAGTCAAATTCACAAAACATAATTCACTATGCTAGCTAATTAAATTATACAATATTTCACTTTTTTGTTTTTGTTTTACTTAAAAATTTTCTTTCGCCGGGCATTGGTGGCGCACGCCTTTAATCCCAGCACTCGGGAGGCAGAGGCAGGCGGATCTCTCTGAGTTCGAGGCCAGCCTGGGCTACCAAGTGAGCTCCAGGAAAGGCGCAAAGCTACACAGAGAAACCCTGTCTCGAAAAACCAAAAAAAAAAAAAATTTTCTTTCAACTGGGAAATTATACAAAATAAATGATCTAAAATACTTTAGAAACATTTCATGTGTAATACCCTTAATTTGAACTATCATTAAATCAGTAACTAATATAAGGATTAGTTTTATCTAAATTGTAAAGTTAAGTCTGTTAAGAAAATGTTTCATAAGCTTCATAGGCCTTGATGTAGAACTAAGTGTTTGTTTATTAATAATGAATATCTAACATTCAAGATGCCTAGATACAGTGTCAGAGACAATTTCTGGTTAAGAAAGTCAATATGATGATATTTTCAGGAGTAGGAAAAATAGTGTTACATGATCTCAAGCTTTACCACAATATTTTCCCTTGCAAGTCTCAGGGTTCAGTCTCCTTCCTTCTATCTTTCATTTTCTATGCTTTTGTTGTTCTTTATTTGCTTGTTTTATTTGTTTTTATTGTGGTGAAGACAGTTTTACTATGAAGCCCTGACTAGTCTTGATCTAATGTCCAGCCTCTTGCCTCAACCTCCTGATTTCTGGGATTTGTGTCACTATACTGAGCTCTTGAGTGTTTCCACCTCGGCACAATTAAAAAGAGACTCACCCAATTTCTTTTGCATTTGATATGCTCAATGTACAGCATATCTCTCTTTTATTCCTTAAAAAGAAGATTATACTTGGCATGGGAAATTCATTTTTTCTGGGTATGAGTGACTCTACTTCTTTAGCAAATTGAAGTGAGAATTTCTCAGAGTTTTGTTTTTTTTTAAGCCCCCTTTCCTGGTTCTTGTGTGCTTTAATCCAGGGCAAAGAAGAACTACTCCAATATGATCTACAGTTTCTTACTACTTTGGAAGCACCGTAATGGTATCACTATGAAATGTTCCTCCATTGGATCATGATTTTAATGCTCTTTCCATATTCGTTATTGTTACTTTGGGAAGTGATACTTAGATGGAATAGGTAGGTCACTCATGGGAACATTTGAAGTAGATGCTAGATCCTTATTCTGTCCCTCATTCTGTCCCTGCTTTCTACCATGAACTAGATCATCTGTCAAATATTACTGCTGCCATCATATGACTGAACCATGGGAGATTATGAGCTAAAATAAGCCCTTCCGTCTATAACTGTTTATGTCAGGTGTTCTGGCAGAGCAACAAGAAATAAAACCCACAAAAGTCTCCTATCTTCTCAAATAATTTCTAACTCTGATATATATCAGACTTGTAAAGCAACACCATAATATGAAAAATGCCGTCTGTGTTCTAGAAGCGAAGCTACTGTTCATATATAGAATGATAAATGTATTAAGCAAACTATAAGTATTTAATTTCAACAAACATTATGAACTATGACACTGATTTTTAGAAGTAATTTATGATTAAGATTGGTTTCAATTCAGTGGTAATATTTTTATGATGCCCAATATTTACTTTTTGCTCAAGAAAAATTATTAATGCCTTAATAATTTTACTGTATTCTATAACCTCCAATAGAATAATAATATTGCAGTAATTTCTGCAAATTACTTAAAATAAAACTTCTAAAGTGAAGTATATTTTCCTAAATAAACACAATCTTAAAGGTACTAGATTAATGAATATTTATTTTTAAGCAGTCATATTAGTTGATTTACACAGTTATAAATTTATGTGCTTCATTCACATACTGATTCTTCAGATAAATATTAATTTGCCTAATTCACTTTTTAAACATATTACAAGTTTAAGTAAGTTTTTCAAGGTTTGCTATTTTAATAATGCCAATAACTCTTGTGAAATCGTGAAATCAAACTAGAAAAGTAAGCTTCCTAATGAAGAAATAATCCTCCTTTTACTAGTTGAACTCCAATAATGCTGAGCACATATATAAAGAAATACACTCATGTATGCAGTTTTTCTCTCAAATTGTCTTCTAATTTTGGAAAACAGATTAGTAAAGAATATTTGATTAATATACATTCTTGTACCAAGGAAACTAGAATGTACAAGTAAAGGGTCTGTATAGACAATGACTCAATTCCTTCATTGTCAATGTGTTGTGGAGATGATATCTTTAGCAATGGGACCTTTCCATCAGTTTGTGAATAGAAACTTAAAGTCTTGGAAACAGCCTGGGTTGTTTGGGAATTTCCGTGGGGACCCTTTGGCCAACAACTCAATTACTGAAACCCAATCCAGGTACTGAATATTTTCTTTGGTGTCAAGAGAGGCCAGTTGGGAATCTGTTTCTCCATTATTTAATGATGTAATTTGAATCACCTTTGTGTGTGTGTGTGTGTGTGTGTGTGTGTGTGTGTGTGTGTGTGTGTGTTGGGTTTCCATATTAACCCTCAAATGACCCTTTTTCTATAAAATTCAAAGTATTTTAATATCACAAGAAAATGGGAAGATATTTTTATAAATGTTTCCCTACAGAAGATATTTTATAAACCTTGGACACATTTGTTTGTCATAACTGGATAAGAGAATGTGCCTGGGATGCAGTAATCAGAAGTCCACAGTGCTACTGAACTTAGTACAGTGCACAGGACATTCTTTGTCCCAATGCAAAAGAAATATACAGAGTTACAAATGTCAATCATGTCAAGGATGAAAATCCTTGAATAAACAAAATAAGAACTTCAGACTTAAGAAAATACTTAATTGTATTTAAAGACAAATTTTACTCTGAATTCTATACTACTGGAATTAAAAATATAGGGTCTAATGTAGAATTGGAAATAATCAAGAAAAATTTAAATGGAGAATAATTTTTATGAGAATTATTGGTACAAACACAAATATTTTAAGGAGAGTAAGCAGACTGACTATAACAAACATGGTTTTGTTTAGATTTTTTTATTTTGTGATTGATAGAACATTTGAAAAACCTGGACTCAATAATAACTAAGAGCTAGTTTTATGAAAATACAAATGGGCTTTAAGGAGGAGGAATTTTTAACAGGTTTTTTATGCTAGCAAATAACAAAAAACAAACTAGTATAATAATAAAAAGAAAAATAATTTTCATTTTATTCACCATTTGAGAAATGCATCCTATGTTCACTTTACTGTGTGTATGTGTAGGAATGGGTGCGTGTTGCTGATTTACAAATTAGAGGACAATTTTTGGGAGGGATTAATTTCTAGCCAATATGTGGGTCTAGGAGTCAGACTCAGGTCATCTGGCTTGACAGCAAGTGTGCTTACCCATTAACTGTTTCGATGCCACTCAAACTAATTATTTTAACAAAGTAATTTATTTGCATGACCAAAGAAAATACCACTTAAAGGTCCTAAAACATGGTACCTTAACAGTTGGTGTGGTGGCTTTTATGCACATGTAAAATATAATATTGAATTCAAGTGAATTTGATTAGTTTATTAGACAACCCTATTTTAAAAATGGGAAAAATGATTTAGTATACTGGTATCTTGATTTCAACTAAATTTTTAAAAATTAAAGTGATTCACATTTTTACACCATTTCTAATTCAGGGAAAGCTCAATCAAATGAGAAAATAACTGAAAACATAAGAATGTGTATATATGCACAGAGGATATTTTCTTATACATGATCAAATCTCCAAAATATTCATTTTATACTTTTTAAAGGTAAATATCATATTAGCTTAATTTATTTTATTTATGTAGACAATTTGTTACTCTGTAGTTCCAGCTGGCCAGATGCTTGTAGAAATCTCCTAACTAAGCCTCATAAGTGTTTGGATTATAAATGTGTACTACCATGCCTGACTTATACTATTTCACAACAAAAAATAGTGAATGCATATGAATGTGAAAATTTTTACAAAAACCACAATAGTTTAAATATCTCAGTTTGTATCTAATTTTTATAATATTTTAATTTTTCAGATCATACATGAACTATTGAACAACTTATAGATACAGTCAGTTCAGTGTACTTATGAAATGTGGAAATTTTTCTAGACTTCAGAATATGCCTAATTTAATTTTTGAGAAATAATACTCATCTGCTACAGAATATAATGAAGACATTAGCAAGCCAGAGGAATTATTACTGTTTTGAAATCTACAAAGCTGATCTAGTTCATCCTTTACCTATTATAGCAATAGCTCTCCCTTATTCTACTAAAGAGCTGACAAAAATGTCAAATGATATGACAACTCTTGACAGTTAAGGGTTATAAAATAAGTGTTTTAAGAGTATGAAGTTAGTAAGGAAATTATATTTAATTTAACTCTTTATTGAATTAGAGGTTTTCTATCCCTTATGATCCACTGTTAACAAAGCTTACAAATTTAATTTCATAAATAGTAAACTCTATTTTTGATTAATAAATAATACATGACTTAATTTAAAGGAGGTGAAATGTAATTTTTCATCTTCATAGAAAAATATCTGTTATATATGTGGAAAGTCATATATCTTGAATAGCATGTTCTCAGAAATGGAGTTCTAGGTCATAATGTCTAGAAAAGTTTTTCTGATATTAAAATTATTAAATGATAATTTGGAAATTAAACAAAAATTATTTAGCCAACAAGATTCTTATAGTAGTTTAAAGTATTAAATGTGATAAAACTGAAATAACATTTCTACTTTACCACTGGGACTAAGTGTAAAAGTTAAAACTGCAGCTAAGTACACTCTCTTATTACTAATCCAGCCTCAATAAGTTATCAACAGTTGTAAGAATGGTTTAAACAAATGTATGCTGTGGAAGATTGCTTAATAAATAAAACACTGATTGGCCACTAGCCAGAAAAAAAGTATAGATGGGACTAACAGAGAGAAAACTTGAGAGAACAGGAAGGCTGAGAGGAGGAGACTCCAGCCTGCCATCCAGGGAGCATCATGTAAAGGCAGCAGGTAAAGCCACAGAACACATGCGACATATAGATTAACAGAAATGGGCTGAGTATAAGAGTAAGAGCTAGACACTGGTAGGCCTGAGCTAATGGCCGAGCAGTTTAAATAATATAAGTGTCTGTATGGTTATTTTATAAGTGGGCTACGGGACTGCCGGGACTTGGCGGGAACCGGAGAGAAAAACTCTAGCTACAAATGTATGCCAGATTATCAAGAATATTTCAAAGGATATTTAGCTGTACTAATGTAAGTTTCTAAAACAGTAATTTCTTTATAATTATAAAGAAATGTTACACTGAGATTTGGACTCCATTCAAAGTCTAACTAGAAAGTCTGTTCAAAAGTTGCTACTACTTGCATATGAAATTCTCAAAAAACAAATAATTTAAGTATAAAAGGTTACTACTGCTCTAACTAGCCATACACCTATTTCTTTT
>CABHPR010138506.1:0-24838 GCA_902168415.1 Peromyscus melanophrys
GTGTGTGTGTGTGTGTGTGTGTGTGTGTGTGTGTATGTGTGTGTGTGTTTGTGTGTGTATGTGTGTAGGTGTCTGTGTATATTTAAAACAATAATTAAAGAAGAGGTCATAAATTTGAGAGGGAGTGGCAGGGGAGCACAGGAAGACTTGGAGTGGGAGAAGAGTGGAGATGATGTAATTACATGATTAATATATGAAACACTCAAAAAATAAAAATTAAATTAATAAAAATAAGTATGCACATGGGAATAAAAGTTAAAGCTATGAGAGTAAATATAGTGCCTAAATTCATAATAGCTGTACAAGAGGCCACAGAACTAATGCAATCATGGTACTCACAGAAGAATCAAAAATAGTGAATCCCTGTGAAGAACTATGCAAGATGGTTCCAATCAGATGTCATACAAATTGACTTTACAAAGTCTTTGTTGAACTCAGTATTGTTTGTAAATTTACATTCAATGTTCTGCTTCTCTGAAGGTGAATATTGGTAGACATCCAGTTTCTCTTGCCCTGTCTGTCATGTTAATAACAAATTGTGTGTGTTTGGGCATGTAACTGTATTGATTGCTATTTGATTGATTACTTGCTTTAAAGTTTTCTGTCAGATCAAATATCACCTACCCACTGAAGTGTGCACAGAATAACTTTATTAAGTAAGAAATCTGACAGATCCCTGTTATCCCATCACTTAGGAGGCAGTGACAAGAGTATTATTACAAGTTCAAAGCTAGCCTGATCTATACAGTATTGCACATTCATTACATGGTATTGCATAAATATGTACCATGCTTATGATTTTATGTTTTAGTTAAAAACAAGAAAAGGTGCACTCAAAGCATAACTCTGGTAGAGCATATGCTTTGCACTCACAAAACCCTAGATTTGACCCCTGGCACCAAAAAGACAGAAAAGGAGAAAAAGAATGAAGTAATCATATAACACACACTGTTTTAAAAGTTTGTAAAAATTTGAATGCTTTCACTAAAGAAATAATTGCTGAGCATATATATTTACCATTTATCCTATTTAAACATCCCATAATGTACATCTATCAAAATATCACATGATATACCACCAAATGAACAATTTCATCTTATTTATCAGTTTAAAATAAACATTAAGACCAAATATTATCTATTATTGTTAAAAATGAGCAACATGCCACTCATGGTGACTCACTCCTTTAATCTTAGCAACTGGGAATCAAAGGTTGATGTTTCTCTATGAGTTCAAAGCCATCCTGGTTTACACAGTGAGTTCCAGGTCAGATACAGCTACATAACCAAGTGTTCTCAAAAAAAGAAAACAACAAAACAAAAGAAAAGGAACAAATTTTCACACCAGGAGGATGTAGGATACTTGCCATTAAATTGTTGGGCAGAGGTATTCCAGAGACTCCTGAAACAATACATGGTGTTGCCATTGTTCTTGGTTCCCACAAAAACTTGATGGTAAGACACCATTGTCCTGTTGTAGCAGATACTGTACACATTGGTCACAGGACATGGAAAAACCCAGTTGTTATGGACCAGGAAGCTTTGTCCCTGATTACTAGCTCTCACAGTACTGGTAAGTGTTATTCAGTTTCTGGGAGGAGAATTCATCAACAATCTTATCCATCAGTGAACCTTGTGAACTGTACTACTGATCTGGGAGGCAAGAGATGCCCATTGGTGAAACAGTGGCACAAATGTTATAGAGGTAACCAACTGCTTTCTGATTGGTTTTATGGCCACTCTACAGAAGGAAATGCATGCCTGTTTGGGGAGCTCACAGGCCTCAAGGATTAATAAACTATTATTGTTCTGCTAACCAGACATAGTATCAAACTGATCTGTGAATTCTTATCTGTCCGCCCCTAGATTAGTGCAGCTCTGGGACTGGGAGGAAACTATGGAGGGGAAACTGCAGTCAGGATGTCAAAGAAATAAATTAATTAATTTAAAAAAGAAACCTTTCTTTGTGTAGTGGGGAGTTAAGGCAGAGACTCATAACTGGTCAAAGTGAAGAAAATCAGTGACTGCATTTCTCATCCAAAATTAGGGCATTCCTGAAATGCTCAGAGGCCATCACAGAAGAGATGGCAGAAAGATTGTGAAAGGCAGAATTAGGGGAGAACTGGTGCAAACAACTGTCTTCTGGACATGACTGATCCACTGCACTCATGACCTCACAGCAGATATGGTTGCCTGCCCATGAGCTACACAGATAAAGTTACTTAACATTCTAGCATGGAGGTGCAAAAGGCTGGTGGGCCCCAATGCCTAGCTGAGGAGCTATTGACAGTTGATGATAGGTCAACCATCCTCCAGTGGATGGCCCTTACCACCTAGGAGTATGTGGCAGCACAAATCAGACCTAATAGGATAATGTAAGAGTTGGGGGATTAGGGAAGTGAAGGTGGATCTTGGAAAAGTTCAGAGAAAGAGTAGGGGTGAATATGATTAAAATATGCAGTATGAAATTCTCAAAGATTGAAAATAAGTTTGAAAACTACTTTTATTGAAAAATAATAATTCCATAAATTCATTGGCTCCCATGTACACACACATACATTGTGGGATAAGCAAAGCAGTCTAGTGCAAATCTCTTGTCTTTTATGAATATCACATATTTTACAACTTGATATCTCTCTACATACATGAAAATTTAAACTTACATTTGTAATGTGTATATTTTTTTATTTTCTCAAGGCTAGTAAATTGTCCCAGAATGATTGTCATTCACATTTGTTTGTGGATTATTAACTGAGTTCTACTACTACCTCTCTTCACCCTCAGCATGGCAAAGTTTTCATTACTGTAGTTCTTCAGCTTCAGAAAAATTACAATTTTATGATACATGGTAAGGCTGGCCCAAATCTTTGTGCATATTATCTTAGGAATTTTCTTTATTACTCTCACATGCTTTTTAATTGTTTGATTTTTAGAGATAGTTAATATAGTTGTAAAACAATCACTACAGTATTTTTATTGAGATTACATAAACACATAGATCATTTTAGAGATTTATTTTTATGTATAAGCAATATATATCTCTAAATTTATTGTGTTTGTCATGTTTTCATTTCCACAGTAATTAAAATTTTCCTGTTCGTTCACTGTATTTTTCCTGAAAGCTTTATATTTTATTTAAATGTCTGTATAACTATATTTATATTTTAATTAGTTATTTTGTATATTTGATATTTCTATTGTTTATAGTTTGTACTAGAGAGTGGGATATATTTTTTGGTAATTTTCACAGAATGACTTATTTGGGTAGTTATTGTTTTTTATTTATATTATTTATCATTTAATCTTTGGTAATTTCTTTTTCTGTTGATTTTCTGAGTTTGACTAGGAGTAACATGTTTTCATTCTTCACATTAGATAGGAAGAGACTTTATGGCTATAAATGATTGTAAATATAGCATTGGGCTATTCCATGCTTTGAAGTGTTATTTAAATCATAACATTTTAATACAATTGGCTATTAGTTTGATAAGTAATTAGTAAAAATACCATGTCACATATTCTTCTGTGAGCAATAAGTTATTTAGAAATGAATTGATTATTGTCATAATCCAATTTGCTTATTTTGTGGCATGTTTTCTATTTTTGAGACATGGTCTTATATAGCTAAGGCTGGCTTTTATCCTTTTTCCTTTAATGGCACTGAAGTTTGAGAAGTTAATTTGTATACTTTGTTTTTTTGGGAAACAATCGCAATCTCATTAATGATAAGGAAGTTACAGCTTTATTGCATAAGAACAGTTTTCAATATCTAAGGAACAAATCACATTATTAAAGTTTTATTACTATTTTTAATATTCATTCTTATTTCTTGTATATTTAACAGACAGAACTTAAGAATCTGATTTTACTATGTACTGATTTTCCATGCACATTGCATTGTCCTTTTGTTCTTCATTATTACATTGAGATCAGCTCCTCGTATTTTAAACTTAGGAAGGGTATATGTAGTTTACTGGGCACACAGTGTTCTGCACACTGCTTCAAACATGGTAGGTGCTTTATCCAGTAATTACTTCCTATTGTTCCACTTATGTCTTTTTGTTTAACTCCATAGGAAAATTTTTACCAGATAATTTAAATCTTTAAATGTTGGTAGTTTAATGGTTTCCTTCATTCTTTTGGCTTTTTAATTTTTCTGAAGTTCATTTTATCTTTTTATTGCCCACCTCTCTCAATATAGATCCTCCAATAAAATGTCATTTCATGCCACAGATTTTAAATTTTTTGTTTATTTTCCCATGTCATTAATTTCTTTTGCTAAACATGTAAAAAGCCTTTTGTAATGTATGACCATTACAAAGAGTGGAGAGTCAGTTTTGCTGACAGGCATCACATTCCTCACTCTGTCATACTGCATTTCTGCATCTTCCTTATTTATCTTCCTTTAACCTATGAAAGTTATTTCCTGAGTCAATAAATGCACTTCTTGTCGTAGGGGTTGTTTCTATGCCACTACAACAAATCACAACTTAGCAGCTTGAAACAACATAGTTATTATCTCACAGTTCTGTGCCTTGGGAGTGGAGGTTGGCTTGACTGGTTTTTCTGCTCTGGCTTCCGCAAGGCTAAAATCACAGTACTAGCTGGCCGAGTTCTTATAAAGTGACTCGGAAAAACTTACTTACTTCTACTCTCGTTCATGTGCAAACTTTAGTTCACTTTGGTTGTAGGGATGAAGTCTGTTAAAGTTGGGGTTTGGAATGGCTCTAAAGATTTGGACCCCATCTGGCAGGGCTGTTGGGAAACAGTGGAAACTTTAGGAGGTGGGGCCAACCTACTTGGAAGAAGTAAGTCATAGGGAAGGTTTGCTGCTTTCTTTCTTTTGGCTTCTCAGTCACTGTGAGGTGAGTAGCTTTGTTTTACATATGCTCCCCCACCATGTTGCTTATGCCTTACTCTGGGACCAAAGCAACTGGATCAAGTAACCATGGACTGAAACCTCTGAAACAGTGAGTTAAAATGGAAGTTCTCTGGTGTGTTGATTATTGTCAGATATTTTATAAGAAAAGCTGACTGATAAAAGGTCCTCATTTCTTTGTTGCTGTTATCTCCTAACTATACAGAAATACAGAAGCCTCTGTCTGTAGTCCTGTTTTAAACATTACCCAATGCACACCTGCATCATAACATTGTGTAGTACCCCATTAATATATACGCCCATGTATCAAAACTTTCTCAGTGTCAACTTTTCTTGTTTGCAATCTGACAATCCATTTTTCAGTTTCTATTCTGCCTGTCCCTTATTCTTCCTTTGATTTTAAGGGTGTATGTGTTTACTCTAGACTCATATGAATAATCTGGGATAATTTACTATTTTTTCTTTTATTTTTTTAAGATTATAATTTAATTGCAACATTTCTCCCTTCTATTTCCTCCCTTCAAATCTTCCCATATACCCCTCTTCTCTCTCCTTCAAGTTCATGGACTCTTTTTTCACTAATTGTTGTCATATGCATATATTCATAAATATAACCTGTTCAGTCCATATAATCACTATTTTTTGTTTTAACATAATTCTTTATTGATTCTTTGGGAGTTTCACATTATGTACCCCAATCCTGCTTATCTCCACATCCCTTCATATCTGGCCCTCACCTCTGCAGGATACTCCCAAAAATTAATTAAAAACAAAATTAAACAAATAAGCAAGCAAACAAAATCCCACTTCACTCCTTTGTCTTTCCAACACCTCTTCATTTATCCTAGTGGCATCGGGGGGCTGTGGTGTGACATGCAGTGTTCCCTTTTGTCCAATTAGTCCCACCCACAAATGTTCATTGCAATGAGTCATTAGTCTGGTTCAAGGCCTCTGGCACACTATAATCACTGGACCACATCAAAACTCCTCTAAGATATCCTGTTGTTGCCCCAATTATGGAGTACCTGTGGTTATTGCTCGACAGTGCCAGTCCTTTCAGGCACTTCAGTAGGTCATAGATGCGGTAGATGTTAGGGTGGACCAACCAAAGGTCCAGATGGTAGCTATCTGGTCTGTCTGGGCCACTGGGACCATCCCCTCAGGAGAGGGGTAGAGTCAGTTCTCCTAGGCCCATGTCATTGGGGCCAGCTCTCCAACATCCATGGTGAGAGGTGGGGCCATCTCTCCCAAGTGTGGGGAGGACCAATTCTCCCATGGGGGGGGGGGAAGGGCCAACTCTCCTACTGCAGTGTCCAGCAAGGGATAGGGCCAGCTATCCCAGGGGCAATGAGGGGTAGGGCTGGCTTAGCATAGATCTTGGATTTCAACACACATGGTTTCTATCACCCTCTGTGGTAGCATGGGCCAGGTACATCATTAAAGACCCCAGATGTACCAGGAACACAGACCCAGAAATGCACTTCGCAAGAGCTTGGGCCCGGACATCACCATGGCCCTAGTTGCAGCACAGGCCACCCAAATCAGTATGGCACCAGTGGCAGCAAGGCCTTGGACACAAACATGTCTCAGATGGCTGCTCAGACCCTGGGCATCTGTTCATCCCCCAGTGGCAACTGGAGTCATGGACATCAACCCAGACCCTGACTGCTGCTGGGCCATGAATTCAGACACAGCCCATGGTAGCAGCCCAGGCCAACAACACCATGTCCCCATGTGGCAGTGCAGGCCACCCAGAACGGCATGGCCCCAATGACAGCATGGCCCTCAGACACCAACATGGGCATAGTTGTGGTCCAGACCCTGGGCATCAGTGTGGCCTTTGGTGGTACCATGGGCCACAGATATCAACACAGAGCTTGGCTGTGATAGGACCATGGACACAGACATGGGCCCCAGCAGTGGCCTGGCCAGTCTAGGTGTCATCATATCCTCCAGTGGCAGCACAGGCCACTCAGATCAACATGGGTCCAGTGGTAGCACGACCCTGGGGCACCAAAATGGCCACAGTTGGCGGCCCAGACCCAGGGCATCCTGTGGCCTTGATGGCAACATGCATAATGGACATTAAAACAGACTCCGGCTAAGGTAGGAACATGGATCCAGACATGGTCTAGGCAGCAGCACAGCTACAGATGCCACCCTCTCCTTGGTGACAGGCAGGCTACCAACATCAACCCATTCCTCACTGCACTCACTTCTTCAGAATTGCCTCTTACCACAGCACATGAGCCATTCTGCCCCTTTTCCTCTTCCATTTCTCCACCATATACTTGCTCATCATAATGGCACCCACCCGCCCAGTTATGCAAGGTGCCAGGTTGACCTGTGGATGCTTCAGGCAGGCCAGACCATCATAATAACTATTTTAAAAATGCTTTTTATTCTCTGCATTTTGATCAGTAGTGACTCTGAAAATAGCCTCTGTCTGCCGTAAAATGAAACTTCTTTGATGAATGCTGAGAGCTACTCTTATCTGTGGATATAAGGGTAAGTATTCAGAGTACAGTTAGAATCTGTACCATATATATATGGTACAGACAGGGTCTCTCCATAAACCTGGAGCTAGAGTGCATGGCCAGTATGTCCCAGGGATCCATCTTTCTCTGCTCCAAGTACTGCTGTATGATGTGCTGCCATGCTCATCTTTTTATGTGGATTCAAGCACTAACACTTGCATAGTAAGCACTTTATCCATGGAACCCTTTAATCCCAGCACTCGGGAGGCAGAGGCAGGTGGATCTTTGTGAGTTTGAGGCCAGCCTGGTCTACAAAGCAAGTTCCAGGACAGCCAGGACTGTTACACAGAGAAAACCTAGCTCAAAAAACCAACCAACCAACCAACCAAAACAAAACAAAACAAAAAAAGCACTGACAAGGATTGGCTTGAAGTTACTGTTCATGGACCTGTGCTCTTTTGCTTTCTCCATTATTATCTAAAAGACCTTGCTATACTGTGGGTTAAAATCCTTGAAGTGATGTTAACAGGTGAGGTGTGCCACTGTTAATGCAAAATGATCAGTAACTGTATATATGAGAAATGATGGACTCCTTTAAGAAGTATTAAGAAGCAGTCATACACAAGCCAATTGTTGACCTTTTCTTTCATATACCATTTATAGAGATAAAAGGGAATTTGTCACATTACAAGGTGAAAAGTTCCAGGAGTCTCCGTAGCCCTTTTAGGAAATATACAATGTCCTTTCCATCCATGTACATACACAAAGTTGGATATTTTAAAATATATTTTAGGCAAACAACTTATTAAATACAAAAGTAGGCATGATAATGAAATTCTAGGTGTCTTCTATAAGCCATACCTGCATGAAAATTTCAAATATGTGAAACAAGGTAATTTCTTCACTATTAACTTTTTTTTATTAAGAAAAATGTTTTATTCATTTTACATACCAATACCAAGATCCCCTTCTTACCTCTTCCCTCCCCTCCAGCCTCCTTCTCCCAACCCACCCCCCATTCCCTCCTACAAGAAGGTAGGTCCAAATCCCTCCCCCTGCCTCAAGGCTGTGCTAGGTGTCCCACCATAGGTAGCGGGCTCCAAAAAGCCAGCTCATACACCAGGGATGGATTCTGATCCTGCTGCCAGGGGACCCCTCAAGCAGACCAAGCTACACAACTGTCTCATTGTGGAGAGAGCCTAGTCCAGTCCTGTGCAGGCTCCACAGCTGCTGATCTAAATTTCCTGAGTTCCCATTAGTTTGGTTTGGTTGTCTCTGTAGGTTTCCCCATCATGATCTTGATGCCCCTTCTTCTCTTCTCTCTTCAACTGGACTCCCAGAGCTCGGCATTGTGCTTGGCTGTGGATCTCTGCATCTGCTTTCATCAGTTACTAGAGAAAGACTCTATGATGACAGGGTGTTCACCAATCTGATTAGTGGGGGAAGCCAGTTCAGGCACCCTCTCCACTACTGTTAGTAGTCTAAGATGGAGTCATCCTTGTGGATTCCTGGGCACTTACCTAACACCCAGTTTCTCCCTATCCCCATGAAGTCTCCCTCGATCATAGTATCTCTTTCTATGTTCTTCCACTCTATTCCTGTTCCAGCTCGACCATCTGATCCCCTTATGTTCTCATTCCCCATCCCCAACTCTCCATTGCTCACCCCATCCTCAGTTTACTCATGGAGATCTCATCTATTTCCTCTTCCCAGGGCGATCCGTGCATCCCTCTTTGGGTCATCCTTTTTAGCTAGCTTCACTGGAGCTGTGGGTTGTAGTCTGGTTATCCTTTGCTTTACATCTAGTATGCACTTATGAATGAGTACATACCATGTTTGGCCTTCTGAGTCTGGGTTACCTTTCTCAGGATGATATTTTCTAGCTCCATCCATTTGCCTGCAAATTTCATGATGTCATTTTTTTTTCTGCTGAAGAGTACTCCATTGTGTATATATACCACATTTTATTTATCTATTCTTCAGTTGAAGGGCATCTAGGTTGTTTCCAGGTTCTGGCTATTATGAACAATGCTGCTATGAACGTAGTTGAGAATGTGTCCTTGTGGTATGATTGACCATTCCTTGGGTATATGCCCAAGAGTGGTATAGCTGGGTCTTGAGGAAGACTTATTCCCAATTTTCTGAGAAACTGCCATACCGACTTCCAAAGTCGCTGTATAAGTTTGCACTCCCACCAACAGTAGAGGAGTGTTCCCCTTGCTCCACATCCTTTCCAACTTAAGCTGTCATCAGTGTTTTTGATCTTAGCCATTCTGACAGGTGTAAGATGGTATCTTAGAGTCATTTCGATTTGCATTTCCCTGATGACTAAGGCTCTTGAGCAATTCCTGAAATGTCTTTCAGTCATTTGAGACCCTAATGTTGAGAATTCTCTGTTTAGCTCTGTGGCTCATTTTTTAATTGGATTGTTCATTATTTTGATGTCTAGTTTCTTGATTTTTTTATATATTTTGGAGAAAAGCCCTCTGTCAGAAGTGGGGTTAGTGAAGATCTTTTCCCATTCTGTAGGCTGTCTTTTTGTCTTATTTACTATGTCCTTTGCTTTACAGAAGCTTCTCAGTTTCAGGAGGTCCCATTTATTATTTGTTGCTCTCAGTGTCTGTGCTACTAGTGTTATATTTAAGAAATGGTCTCCTGTGCCAACTCGTTCAAGACTACTTCCTATTTTCTCTTCTATCAGGTTCGGTGTAACTAGTTTTATATTTAGGTCTTTTTCCACTTGGACTTAAGTTTTGTGCATGACAAAAGATATGGATCTATTTGCAACTTTTTACACGTTGACATCCAGTTATGCCAGCACTATTGTTGAAGATGCTTTCTTTTTTTTCCATTGTACAGATTTGGCTTCTTTGTCAAAAATCAGGTGCTCATAGGTGTGTGGGTTAATGTCAGGGTCTTCAATTTGATTCCATTTGTCCACATGCTGGTTTTAAGCCAATTTTATTACTATAGCTCTATAATAGAGCTTGAGGTCAGGGATGGTGATTCTTCAAGAGGTGGCTTTATTGTACAGGACTGTTTTAGCTATCCTGGGTTTTTTGCTTTTCCATATGAAGTTGAGTATTGTTCTTTCCAGGACTGTGAAGAATTGTGCTGAAATTTTGATGGGGATTGCATTGAATCTGTAGATTGCTTTTGGTAAGATTGCCATTTTCACTATGGTAAGCCTACCTACCCATGTGCATGGGAGATCTTTCCATTTTCTGATATCACCTTCAAATTATTTCTTCAGAAACCTAATATTCTTGTTATACAGGTCTTTCCCTTGCTTAGTTAGAGTTACCCTAAGGTATTTTATATTATTTGTGGCTATTGTAAAGGGTGATGTTTCTCTGATTTCTTTCTCAGCCTGTTTATCATTTGTAAATAAGAGGGCTACTGATTTTTTTGAGTTAATCTTGTATCCTGCCACATTACTGAAGGAGTTTATCAGCTGTAGGAGTTCCCTGGTGGAATTTTGGGGGTCACATAGGTATACTGTCATACCATCTGAAAATAGTGAAAGTTTGACTTCTTCCTTTCCAGTTTGTATCCCCTTGATCTCCTTTTGTTGTCTTATTGCTCTAGCTAGAACTTCAAGTACTATATTGAATAAATGTGGGGAGAGTGGACAGCCTTGTCTTCTTCCTGATTTTAGTGGAATCACATTGAGTTTCTCTCCATTTACTTTGATGTTGGCTGTTGACTTGCTATAAATTGCCTTTATTTTTAGTTATGTTCCTTGTATTCCTGATCTCTCCAAGACCTTTATCATGAAAGGGTGTTGGATTTGGTATGTTTTTTTCAGCACCTAATGAGGTGATCATGTGGTTTTTTTCTTTCAGTTTGTTTATATGGTGTATTACATTGACAGATTTTCATATGTTAAACCATCCTTGCATCTCTGGCATGAAGCCTACTTGGACACAGTGTATGGTGATATTTTTCTTTTGTACCAAAATGTTAATTGTATGTTAATAAATAAAGTTGCCTGGGGGTCAGAGCTATTAGCAAGCCATAGGAAAGCAGGGCAGTGGTGGTGTACGCTTGTGATCACAGCACTTGGTAGACAGAGCTAGGTAAGTCTCTGTATGTTCAGGGATACAGCCAGCATTGGATACACATGCCTTTAATCTCAATACCAACCATAGAACACCTGGAGGTCTGCCGTGATGAGGCAGTCCTGTGGTTGGGTTTACAACCAATGAGAAGGCAGAACAGAGACTATATAAAGACTTTAACACAGGAAGTAGCGGCTCCTTCGGAGAGGTAGGATCACTGCAGGAGGAAGGGTAAGGTTTTAGCTCTTAGCTCTGACCTCTTGGCTTTCTTCTTTGCATTGGTTCTGTGTTTCTTATTTATAAGACGGTTGGTTACATCTACAACAGTGGATAAATTTTTTTATGTGTTCTTGGATTTGGTTTGCCAATATTTTATTGAGTATTTTTTGCATCAATGTTCATGAGCAAGATTGGTCTGTAGTTCTCTTTCTTTGTTGCGTCTTTGTGTGATTTGGGTATCAGTGTAACTGAAGCCTCATAAAAGGAGTTTGGTAATGTTCCTTCTGTTTCTATTGTGTGGAACAATTTGAAGAGTATTGGTATTAACTCTTCTTTGAAAATCTGGTAGAATTCTGCATTGAAACCATCTGGTCCTGAGCTTTTTTTGTTTGGGAGTCTTTTAATGACTGTTTCTATTTCCTAAGGGGTTATTGGTCTATTTAAATAGTTTATCTGGTCTTGATTTAACTTTGGTATGCGTTACCTATCCAGAAAATTGTCCATTTCTTTTAGATTTTCCAATTTTGTGGAGTACAGGTTTTTGAAGTATGACCTGATGATTCTCTGGATTTCCTTAATGTCTGTTGTTATGTCCCCCTTTTCATTTGTGATTTTGTTGATTTGGATGCTCTCTCTCTGTCTTTTGGTTAGTTTGGATAAGGGCTTGTCTATCTTGTTGATTTTCTCAAAGAACCAACTCTTTGTTTCATTGATTTTTTGTATTGTTCTCTTTGTTTCTATTTTATTGATTTCAGCTCTCAATTTGATTATTTCCTGGCATCTATTCCTCCTGGGTCACTTTGCTTCATCTTGTTCTAGAATTTTCAAGTGTTCTGTTACGTCACTAGTATGAGATTTCTCCAACTTCTTTATGTGGGTATTTAGTACTATGAATTTTCCTCTTAACTTCATAGTGTCCCATAAGTTTGGGTATGTAGTACATTCATTTTCATTGAACTCTAGGAAATCTTTAATTTCTTTCTTTATTTCTTCCTTGACCCATTGGTGATTCAGTTGAGCATTTTTCAGTTTCCATGAGATTGTAGGTTTTCTGTAATTTTAGTTGTTGTTAAAATCTAACTTTAAACCATTGTGGTCTGATAGAATACAGAAGGTTTTTCAAATTTTTTTTTGTACCTGTTGAAATTTGCTTTGTAACTGAGTATGTGACTGAGTAGAGAAGGTTCCATGGGGTGCTGAGAAGAAGGTATATTCTTTTTTGTTAGGGTGGAATGTTTTGTAGATATTGATTAAGTCCATTTGAGTCATAACATCAGTTAAGTCCCTTATTTCTCTGTTAAGTTTTGATCTGGCAGATCGGTCCAGGTGAGAGTGGGGTGTTAAAGTCTCCCACTATTAATGTGTGGGGTTTGATGTGTGATTTAAGCTTTAGTAATGTTTCTTTTACATATGTGGTTACCCTTGTGTTTGGGGCATAAATGTTCAGAACTGAAACTTCATCTTGCTGAATCTTTCCTGTGATGAATATGTAATGTCCTTTCTGATCTCTTTTGATTGATTTTTGTTTGAAATTTATTTTGTTAGACATTAGGATAGCTACATCAGCTTGCTTCTTAAGTCTATTTAATTGGAAAGTCTTTTCCCAGCCTTTTACTCTGAGGTAGTGTCTGTCTTTGAAGTTGAGGTGTATTTCTTGTATGCAGGAGAAGGACGGATCCTGATTTCATATCCATTATTTTAGCCTGTGTCTTTTTATAGGTGAATTGAGTCCATTGATATGAAGGGATATTAATGACCAGTGATTGTTAATTCCTGTTATATTTTGGTGGTAGTATGTGTGTATTTCCCTTTTTTGGGATTTAGTGCTGTGGCGTTATCTATTTCCTGTGTTTTCACGGATGCATCTGACTTTCTTAGGTTGGAGTTTTCCTTCTAGTGCTTTCTCTGGGGCTGGATTTGTGGATAGGTATTGTTTAAATCTGGTTTTGTCTTGGAATGTCTTTTCCCAGGACAGCTAGGGCTATGTAGAGAGACTATCTCAAAAAACTGAAGTACAAAGTTATACTTATTTTGAAAATACTTCTCTCAATGTGGCCTGTAAACTGTTGTTTTAATTAAATGAAGTTTTATTTGAACAGAACAATATCTTTGGTTACATATTATTTATGGTTACTTCCTTACTATTATGGCAGACTGGGTGGTTAAAACAAAAGATTATATTTCCTAGGAAAGTTAAAATATTTAATATGTGGGCTTTCATGGGAAGAATTTCTTGATAGCGTTCTACAATACAAATTTGCTTTGTTGAATTACCTAAAGTGAAATACGTTTATCTTATTTGATTCACTCAAATGTCATTCTTATAAAAACATGCTATGTAGACCTTAATTTCCAGTGGAGAATATAACTATACTGCACATGAACACTCAATAAATATCTTAGGGCTGAGCGTTGTAGTGCCCATCTTTAATCCCAGCACTCAGGAGGCAGATGCAAACAGATTTCTGTGAATTGGAAGTCAGTTTTGTCTAAAAAGCCAGGGAGACATAGTGAGACACTGTCTCTAAAAACAAGACATAAAAAGGAAACAGGCATTTACATTTAAAAAAAAGTACATACTTACCTTTGTGGATCTTAATCTTGCTTTGTTTTGCAATTACAGCTAGAGCCCCTCCTCAACATGATACGCCACTGTTCATAAACCTTTGTCTAAAATAGAGACATGGACGATGCTGGAAATGTACTTATGCTTGATTGTGGCCTTATGAATAGAAGTCTGTCATCAGGTTTGAATTTGGAGAACATAATGACATTTGGATTTGGTTAGGATGAGACAGACACATATTAGGACGATCCCATACTACCTATTTCTTAGTTCAATAGAAATACATTAAGATGCTTCCATGTACTACCATTTAAAGCCAACAAGTATTTATTGTGCAACAGAACATAGATAAAAAGAAAGATAAGTTATTCACTGTTATTATTTTGGAATTATATCTATGACATATGTATAGATGGTCTTAGCAAAGGAATCACCTTTTTTTTTCTTTCTTTCACTCAGTACACAGAGTAAGACAGTAAGGATTTCATTTTTTTTTTTTACCTGTTTTTGAGTTTCAAATGTGGGCTTCAGTTCTAAGAAAATCATCATTCTGGAGCTAGTTAGGTAGCAGCAATTCAGATTGTTCAAATCTGAAATTGGGGAGTAGAGAGATTAAGTATTTTGCCTAAGACAATAAAGGTAGCTTGTGCAAGATCAGGAAAGAGAGTCCCAGACATAGAATTTTTTCCACTCACCACACTGTTCTCTCTTTTTTCTAAAGTATTTACTCTGAAGGAGACATGAATATTACATGTAATCTACTGCCTTGGCAGGACAAAAACATGAAATTAAAAATCCATTCATGATGAGATCATGTCTCTGAGTGGTTCAGAATAATACTTTGATATAGTCACGCAGATGAGAAGCTTATGTCCAAAGCAATGACAAGGCGAAGCAAAAATCAGCCTTGTTTTGTGGATTGGATAATTGAAGGCAAAGAGGTGAAGCAGAAGTCATTACTACAAAAGGATGCAGAACATGAGTACTAAACCAATTGGTAGTAACACCATCTCTCTGTGCTTGTAACTAGAAAACCAACTCAAATTGGAACTCTGCTGAAGTCTCTAAACATCAGGCTTCTTGAATGTAAAACGTAACTCAACTATACTACACTTCTTTTGCAAGGCAAACCTAGGGTTTAGTGTCTTCTAGGCAAGTACTATACCAAGTGAGCTCCATTTCCATCCCCTTTCAAGATTCATTTTTGTGGTGATTTCTGACAATTGAGTAACAAGGAAAATCACTCAAACGTGTCTATTTCAAGTTACTTTGATGGTCTAATAACCATTTGCTGAGTCCTTTTACTTTCTTTAGTTTGTCCTTAAAATATGTGATGATTGTCCACTATGTACTTCATATTGGATCCATGTTACTTAGCAATATGGACAAACTTCAGCCTTCAGGGAATTTGGAGTCTAATGGGAGAGACAGATTTAGTCAAAGAAGCATATGAAATACACTTATGTTCTCTACAGCTAAAGGATATTTTAGTATCCTGAGAAAATGTAAGAGTGAAACCCGGTTTAATCTGGAATCTCTTTGAGTAAACTGACATTTGACTTAAGATCTGAAAGCTAAGTTAACTAGATAAAAGAGCAGGACTCTTGCCATTCAGCAGGAACAACGTGTGCCAACCTTCTGAAGCAGAATGAGTGATAGCATATCTAAAGGGACAGGGTCAGTGTGCTTAGAATGCTGAGATCAGGAAGAAAGGTTCAATGAAATTAGGTTGGAGAGATAGGCACACATCAAGTCACACAGACCCTTTTAAATCATGGAAAAGAAGCTAATTTTTTTTTTCTGAGAGGGAATCTACTCAGGAGTTTCAAACAGCAAAATGGATATAGAGATGCACATCTGGAATTCTAGCACTCAGTAGGCAGAGACCAGAGAATTGTGTGTTTCAGGATAACCAGTAAAAGCCTGACTCAAACAAACCAAACCAAAACCATTTTCAAGTAGCAAACATCATCATCTGCTCTCTTATTTAAAAAAAATCTAATTTTATAATTTGTAGAGGGCTCCTGGAGCTCTGTCTAGTGATTAGCTGTGGATCTCTGCGTCTGAGAGAGAAGATGAGCAAGTGCATCAGGAACATGATGGGGAAAACATGCAGGGACACATGCTGGTTTACAACCACCCATAACTCTGGTTTAAGGGGCTCTGATACCTTCTCTTGCCTGGCCTCTGTGGGCACTGTGTGCACATGGTACACATACATACATGCAGACAATATGCTCATACATGTAAATTAAATCTAAAAAATTGTTTTGAAATTATGTTTATTCCTATGCTTAATGGACACATTATATCTTAGTCTTTGGAGTTTGAACCTGAACATTCATGTGTATACGAATGTGTATATATGTAATTAGAATTTTTTAGAATCTCTCCAGGTAATGTTAAAAGTAGTCAAAATCTAACTTTCCCTGGAGAAACTCAACCGTTGCTGATGGTAATACTAGGGAGAAATGTCTCTCCAAAGTCTTTAAAAGGACACTGAAATATTAACAAAATAAAAGGACACTGAGTAATGTTTAAACAAAACAACAACAGACATGTCATTCCAGAAAGCCATATAAACCTCCATCGGTGTTTTGTTTTTTTTTTTCCACTGAGCTTTTAATAGAGATTGCGTGGTAACTGTTCCAAATCACCAATTAAGTAGATCTTTAAATGACAATTTAATGTTGGCACTCTATTGTGAAATTTGGCAGCCTAAAGAGCATGTGCCCAACAAGAAGGCCCTCATCAAGACCTGGCCTTAATTGTTGTGTTTTTCCCCTTGGGTGGTGATGGCTTTGCTCTGGGCCACCCACATTCAGTTCCTGCTAATGATACATATTTGTAAAAACAGCTCACCCTGGGCTATGCTTATAATTTGTGAATCAAAGGAAAAAAAACTCTATACATAATAGCTAAAATCATAGGCTTTGAAGTCAGACAATCCAGGCCTAAAAACCTGGCTCTCATTTGCCGCTTGACTTGAGGCAACAACTTGAACTTGACACTTCTCTAATCCTTCATTTCCTCATGTCTAAAACACTATTAAGCAGGGCTAGTGAGATTGCTCAGTGGGTAAAGGGACTTGCTATCAATTCTGATAACCCGAGTTTGACTCCTAGACTCACATGGTGAAGGGAGAGAACTGCTCTGAGAAAGTTGCCCTCTGACCTCCATGCTTGAGTTGTTGCCTAAGTACATCCCTTTACATGCATAATCAATCAGCCAATAAATAAATGTAATAAAATATTATTTAATAATACTCTGTACTTTGTAGGGTTTAATAAAGATCACATGTGATAAGATACACTATTTTCCTGTCATACAGTGTGTACTGAATTAATATCAAGAACTTTAGAAAATCAGTTATTGTTTAAGGATCAAGTCTGATATAAATAAAACTTCATAACCAGTTATGCTAACCACATGGCTAAATGGGAGTCCTGGTCAAGTCCTTTTAATGACTTAGAATGGAAACTTATCTGAAGACATCCACCCAAATCCTGCGTCTTCAAATCAACAAATCTGACCAAGCATCACATCCTCTTACAGTTTGTGTTTAATCACTAATGGCCATTCTTTATTTGCTCACGGCTTTCTCCTGTTTGGTTCTAGTTTTTCCTGGTTGTGGAAACTCGACATTTTCCCAAGTTCTCAGGACTTTGAACCCAATCTTATGGCTCTGATTCAATGTCTTGGCTCTTGAAGAGCTCTGGTTCCCATTTAGTCTATCTTTTTCTCTCTTGGCTATCTCGAGGAATATACTCTGACATTACTTCAGCCTTTTATGACTAAAGTCTTAAACAGTCATTCCAGCAGGCCCATCCCAGATGACCCACTCGAACGCCTCTCAAGAGAGGATTCAAACTGCAGCAAGGCCAGATGCTCCAATATATGAAAACATCAATCTTGAATGTGTTGCACAATAGAAAATATTTCCATTCTATTGCTTCACTAAGTGTGTTTCCTAATATTGTGTTATATGGATGGTTCAGATATGAATTCCTTTGGACTGAACTTCAAGCAAATCTGTGCTGTTACATCATCTGTTCTTCTCAAATATTTAAAGCCTTGCCTTTGTCTAAGGGGAGGATTTTTTATTTTTTCATTATTTATTTCTAAATGTGATCATCTTGTAATGATCAGAGAAATCTCAGCAAGGCTATTTAGCTTAAAACCATGATAAACATCTGAGTAACCATAAATAAAAGTTATTTCTTCTCACCTAGTTTCCTTTCTAAAGGTTTTCTAAATTGCTGCCATTTTTTCCTGGTAGCTACTGTTCACCTCACTTTGCAGATTCAACTAAACCTTTACCACATGTTTATCAGGCGTATACTGTTATCATTTCCCCTGCTCAAACAGGGGAGATAGTGTGGCTCTGAGCAGTCACATGCATTTTTCATGGTCAGAAACAGAAGTAGTCATGTGCACACAACACTGTTTTGTTCATCACTGGGCTGCATTGTCTTCCAGTGCAGGAAAAGACCTTGAACAAGGGACACTACATGATGCAAAGTAGCCAGTTTCTAGCTGGAGTAAGGATCAATGTGGGACTGGTGGTGGTGAATTTGTAACAAGCTTATTTCAAATAATGATCTTGCCTCATTTCTGAGTTTCCACTCTTATGAAAACTTAGATGAGAGTCTTAGGAAGAAGCACCTGGTTTCAGACTTTGTACACTAACTTTCAAATTAGCCTTAGAAATGCCAACCTGTAGTACAGCAGGCAGAACTGGGTGACTCTGGAACTTCTTCAACAAATGGATGTGCAAAATCACTTCTTGATTATCCAACTATTTGTTTGTGTTGTGTTCAGATGCACTCTTAGCTCAGAGATTGTACAAGGCATGCATTAAAATAACTCATCCATAAATAGTTGGATGTAATGCATTGAGATGATTGCCATTGCTACAAGGAAGAAGAAACTATGAATAGTTGGGTGGGTACTTGTGGTGGTATTGTGTTCCCCAAAATATTGTGTACCTTAATAAACTTATCTGGGGTCAGAGATGGAATAGCCACAATATGAAACAGAGGTTAGGCAGTGGTAGCATACGCCTTTAATCCTAGCATTCCAGAGACAGAAATCCCTCTGGATCTCTGTGAGTTCAAGGCCACATGGGAAACGGCCAGGCGTGGTGACCCACGCCTTTAATCCCAGAAAGCACGCCTTCAATCTCAGGGAGTGGTGGTAGAAAGCAGAAAGGTATATAAGGCGTGAGGACCAGAAACTAGAGGCATTTGCCCTGGAGAGGCATTTGCCCTGGAGAGGCATTTGCCCTGGAGAGGCATTTGGCCTGGTTAAGCATTTAGGCTTTCAAGAAGCAGCAGTTCAGCTGAGGCCCATTCGGAGATGAGGACTCAGAGGCCTCCAGTCTGAGGAAACAAGATCAGCTGAGGACCCGCGAGGTGAGATAGCTGTGGCTCATTCTGTCTCTCTGACCTTCCAGTGTTCACCCTAATAACTGGCTCGGTTTGATTTTATTAATAAGACCATCTAAGATTCATGCTACAGGTACTTCTTGAGAATGCCAGCTCTACAAAATTCTTAGCTAGTAGTATGTAGATTTTCACAGAAGTATATCCTCTACAAGCTTCTAATGTCACTTCTGCCAAATGAGATTTAATAAAGAAAATGTTTTCTTATCATGCTTAATAATTTAGACTTTCTAAATTAGTAATTTAGAAAATTGCTAGTGGACAAAGAAAAGACATGCAAGGATTGCCAAGAATTTTTTTCAAATCCAGGAAAACTGAAAGAAATGCTTCCCAAAAGCTAAACATTCTCCTCCTCCTCCTCCTCCTCCTCCTCCTCCTCCTCCTCCTTCTTTTTTTTTGGGGGGGGGTTTTCGAGACAGGATTTCTCTGTGTAGTTTCGGTAATTGTCTTGAATCTTGCTCTGTAGACCAGGCTGGCCTGAAACTCACAGAGATCCTCCTGGCTCTGCCTCCCGAGTGCTGGGATTAAAGGCATGTGCCACCACTGTCCGGCAAAGCTAAACATTCTAATTCAAGCTATATTTAAAATATCTTTTAAAAATACATGTAAAGTCAATATAGAGTGTCAAGAGTCTTAAGAAGGCAGATTTTAAAATGTTCTCATCTAATGCTCCTAGTAAACATGAATTTTATTATGTCTAACCTTCATTTTCACTAAGAATGCCATCTCTTAAAGACATAGGTGAAAGTGAGGTAGGCTACTCCAATCAATATGGACTAAGGCAGGTTTAAAAATGAACACAAGGTAGATATGCTCAAAGGCCAATCTTATTCTCTGGTGACTTTAGTCTTTCAGAATATTCTATATTGCTCTTGTTTGGCCAAACTGGTACAAGAAACAACTGTGAGAAATTTGCTCTGCTCACTTATTATAAACTAAATTTGAACATCTGAAGTTTGGGAATGATTTACTTAACTACTTTATTAAGTGTTCAAGATTGCTTCTTTAATAACGTCCCTTCCCTCTTTCGTGTTTTTATTATAGTAATAAAAGTATAACATAAAATTTGTCATCTTAACCATTTGTAAGAGTACAGTGCACTTTTGTTAATTATACAAAGACTATTATGCAACAGATATCCAGAAAGCCACCTTGGAAAGCCAAAGCTCTAACTCCCTGTCTCCTGTGCTCTAGGGAGCCACTATTCTGTTTTCTGTTTCTTAGAGGTTGACTACTTTAAACAGCTCCTCAAAGTAGAATCACAAAGCATTTGTTATTTTGTAACTGGCTTATTTAACTTATACTAATGTCCTTAAGTTTTATTCAGGTTGTAGCATATCTTGGCTGAGTATGGTGGCAGATGCACTTGTAACCTCAGCCCTTGAAAGGCTGGAGATTTGCCATGGGTTTTAGGCCAACCGGGGCTACACAATGTGTTGTTCCAGGCTAGCTTGAGCTACAGAGTGCGAGATCCTGTCTTAGAAAAAAAAGTCAACCCCAACCCCAAATTTCCTTCCTTATAAGTCCCCAAATATTCTCTTGTCTGTATGTTTGTGTATATACAACTTTTGTAATCCGTTCATTGATGGGTGGACATTTGAGTTGCTTCTACTTCTTAGCTCTAGTGGTTAGTACTGAAGTCTCTTCAAGATCTTGTTCTCAGTTCTTGTAGGATGTACATCCAGAAGTAGGATGGAAGAACCATAGGGAGGAACTGTGTTCAGTTTTGTAAGATACTTAGGATTTTGATACTGATTCTACTAATTTACGTTCCCACCAACAGTATGCAAGGGTTCAAATTTTTCTATGCTCTTGTGGACATTCATTTCCTGTTGCTTTGATAGTGGTCACCCTAATAATTGTGAAGTTAAGTATCATGATAGAGGGTTGGCAATACATCCAAGTGATAAAGTATTTGCTTGGCATATACAAAACCTCAGGTTTGATCCCCAGCACCACATAAACAAGTAAGGAAAGATTTCAATGAAAAAATTGTATCATAATTTATACTTCCATTTTCATTTTCATTTGTTGGTAAATTGCATAACTTCTTTGAGAAATGTCCATTCAAATTCTTTTTTTACCTTTAAATTGGATTACATTGTTTTATTGTGATTAAATTATCACTATCCTTTGTATATTCTGTGTATTAACTTTTCCCACATATATTGCAAATATTCTTTTCTCCATGTATAGATTGCTGTCTCACCATTTCCTTTATCTGTATTTTGTTATATGTTTTTGAGAAAATAAGAAAGAGGTAGACTTACAGTTAGGAAACTTGGTATTGCACATGTGCTAAGTGTATTCTGCTGGATAAACAAATGGAAAATGCTGGTTTAGAGTACTGGAACACTAAGCATACTCAATGACTTTAAAAAAAACATCACTTGCTGTTGAGAGAGGCAGTGGTAGACATGACAGAATGTAAGTGGGTTTCATAAAAATTCATTGTGTTTATGTATGCAATTCTTGAAAATATTTTTTAAAGAAATACTTTGTCCAGAGACAGGACCCCATGAAATTTCCCCTCTGCCATGTTAACATGTCCATTGACTTTGCCAGTGTTCTGGTCTTGTTTATGCAAGCAAAGACATTCACAGCAGGCTTCCTGGCATTCTGGCTTTTGCAATCTTTCTGCCCCCTCTTCTTCAATGTTCTCTGAGCCATAGGTGAAGAAGTTGCTGCAGATTTATCCATTGGGGGTGGACTCCTCATGACCTGCATCATGTTCAGGTGTGGTTTCCTGAGATGATCTCTGTCTGTTTCAAAAACAAGTTTCTTTGTTAGGAGTGGTAGCTACATTTATCTGTGAGTATAAGAATAAGATTTAGCATGTGGTAAAGAGTTATTCTGACCTAGCAAAGTAGCAGCAGCTGATTATTTTCTAAGGTCAATGACCTCAATAGGCCTGTGAACCTGGCTAGGTTTTCACTAACAGGCATGATTTTCCTCTTGTTGAGTGGACCTTAAATCCAATTTAGACAGTTATTGGTTGCCAACAACATGTGAGTGCCACTTATTGCAACTTTATGGACATGTTGCCATGCTGGTAGTTGTCGTGGTTCATAGGTGTTGCAGTTGGGTGGGACTGTTTACCTCACCCCCACCCCCAGCAGCATGCATAGTATTTTCTGGAACCATGGAAGTAGACCACAGAGAAGAGGCGTTCAAGTCAGATACAGCTTGAAACATCTGAGTCCTGTGTCCCAAGCATATGTTGTCTTCAGCAACAGAGGCCCACCCTCATTTCATGAGAGGCAATAAAGGGCTACATTGATAATATATATTATTTTGGGAGTCACT
Source organism: Peromyscus melanophrys (assembly GCA_902168415.1). Lineage (NCBI taxonomy): Eukaryota > Metazoa > Chordata > Mammalia > Rodentia > Cricetidae > Peromyscus > Peromyscus melanophrys. The sequence goes on from CABHPR010138506.1 coordinate 22,952, forward strand.
TGAGTTACCCTGACCAATCATTCAAAGTGAAGTTTCTCTTACCTGGTACTGGAGTTTTTGTTAGTCTGTAGTTCTTGTGGGGAACATTCTCAACCCAAGTGGCTCAACTTCCTTTAAGATATGTATGTATACACTTATATGTATTGTGTATAATTTTAGGTAAATATAAAATATCATGATTCCTTGAGGCTTTATCCAACAACCTTGGTGTAATTTATCCCTTATCTCTCGTGCTCCTTCCGTATTGATTTTCCTCTTTCTCAGCTGGAGGTCCCTTCCCATTATTTTGTTTCCCACTTCATATCGTCTGTGTCTTGCTATTCTCTTCCAAAGGCCTCCTTCCACATATGGTCCCTTCATACTTTTTTGGTGCCTGCTGGGAGACAGAGATTTAGCCTCTCCTAGGAAGGAGTGTTGTTCAATGCAGACTAGTCAGTCTTGAACCCATATACACAAATAAAAAAAGACTCAGCAAGATGTATTTATATATATTTCTTTGTACAATACATACTTACACACATGTATATCTATGTAACAACAACAATAATAACAATAAAGAAGAAGCTACCAACTTGAGATTGGGGATTATGAGAGGGGTTTGACGGAGATGAGTTGGAGGTGGAGATAGGAAATAGAAGGGGGAAAATTATGTAATTCTATTTCAACTAAAACATATTAAGATGAATAAAAAATAAATAGAAAAGCAAAAAAACCAATAATAAAGAGAAGTATTGACTTACCTACAACCAAGCTCCCAATAAACAGTTTTGGTTTGTTTAAAGAAAGATCACGTTGAAGAAAAATAAAGTAGGTTACAGCAATAGACACTCTCATTTTTAACATTATGTTGTGGCTTTATGTCTGTAATCCCAGAATTTAGGATGCTTAGACAGGAGGATTTTTGTGTGTTCAAGCCCAGTCTGGATTACAGAGTGAGAATTTGTCTCAAGATAAAATGTGAGTGTACACAAGCAAAAGAGAGAGAATGAGTTTTTTGGAAGGGTTACTAATTTAGGCAGCTAAGGTTTGAAAAGGAATAGAGAACTGTGTAAAAATATTTAGTGGGATGATTAATAGCTTGTAGCATTAAACTGGTTCTTCCATTGTTTCTGTGGAGATGGGGTTGAAAAAAGGACTAGATATTTAAAGGGCCAAGTCATCTGAATAGTCTAGATCAGGCTATTGTGGGCAGTGCTAGAGATCTTTGACTTCTTTTTCTGAATTATGCATATTATCTGTCTTCTGATTGTGTGAATGCACAAGCACACTCATGTGGAGGTCAAAGGAGAACCCCTCAGTGTCTATCTTCGAATTCTACCATGCTTGAGACAAGATTTCTGTTGTTCTCTGCTGCTTATGCCCAGCCAGCTGGTTCGTGAGCTTCTTAGGAGTCTGTCTCCATCCCCTATCTCCCCACAAGAGCACTGGGATTACAGACATGTACTTTATCTGGCCTTTGAGGATTCAAATTAAGGTCTTCATGTTTGCACAACAAGTGTTACCCACTGAGCCATCATTTTCCCAGCTTCAACATAGTTTTTCATATTACATGTTAGAAGCTTTGTTCGGCAAGGAGTGGATAGTAATTGACCCATGATAACAGTCTTCGAGGAAGAAAAACAGTTCAACAGACTATGTTCAAAAGTAAACATGTATTTGAGACTTAGCCCTCTGCTTTTCCCCACACTTCCTTCAAGGAATGTGTTGCCCTTTGTCACTAACTTACTTTTCAAGGTCTTTGGTTATGTTTAATCATCTTAGCCTAGGGAGGAGGAAAATTACAATGCTGTTTTTCTAAGGCTTTTTACTAGAAATGGCTCTACGAAAAACTTCCTCATTGTGTGTGTGTGTGTGTGTGTGTGTGTGTGTGTGTGTGTGTGTGTGTGT
>CABHPR010138506.1:24848-35162 GCA_902168415.1 Peromyscus melanophrys
TGTGTGTGTGTGTGTGTGTGTGTGTGTGTGTGTGTGTGTGTGTGTGTCCGTCCTGTCTTTTCTCTGTTACAGTTTCAGCTGAATGGGCTCCTTTGTTTGTTCCTGACATCAGTTTCTAGACACCTTCCAGTGACAATTCTGGACCAGTTTCTCTATGTGATATATGGTCACTTACTATATGTTTTTTAGCTCTGAATTTTGTTAGCAAGAAATATTGAATTTTCATCTGCTTCTAGACTCTCTAACCTCAGTTTCCCCAGGGTCTCCTTTTCAGCTCTGGATTTTTGTGGCAGAACCTAAGGGAGGACAATATCTACCTTATGTCATCATCAGAAACTCTCCTATGATTCTATTACTCATAGCTTACTAGTTTACTTTGCTTTTCTTTGTGTATCCTCTTGAAATAATAGGCTCTATATTCACCATTCCTTTTATGTAAAGAATCAAATATTTGATTTGGGAGGAGTTAGGGAGAGGATTTGGGGTGCTTATGGTCAAAACACATTGAATGAAATTCTCAAAAATTATTAAAAATATTTTTTGACAAAAGAAGTACCTTTTAACCTTAAAACCATCATGTTAAATGTACTATAAAAAGGTAGTGGTAATGCGGTAATATGAAACAACACCAAATTCCATTTTTATCCCTTTACACTAATTTCACACTATAACCACTCATGTCTTGTGTTACCATAAACACCAATGATGCCTAAGTTACAAATGGTCACAAAGGCAATTTTTTCTGTACCCATAAATAATTCTCCAATGATTCCTAAATACTCCAGCTATCTTTTCAAAGATATCGACAATAGAATTCTTACTTTTTCTCTGAACTCGTTTTTCCTTACTGCTATAAATGTGTACTTTTCTTCCAAGACAAACAGGATTATTTGCTTCCCCTCAAATGTGGTTTATTTGTATTTGAACTGTACAGCTTTGTCATTACCTCTTTCTGGGAGAAACACTTAAACCTATTAAATTTTGAATGTTGGAATACTACTGATCTTTTAAAAGCTTTCTTTAAAATTCTAGTGGTATCTTTGACCTCATGAACTTGCAAACATTCTCCTTTGTTCCTTATGAGAAATTCTGTTCCAACCCAAGAGTCTATATATTTCCGCAGAACCATATAATGTATATGTTTGGCACTATGTTTTGCTTATGATGTCCCCTATGCTAGAATTTTATTGAGTATCTAAGCAGAGCCCACCAGTGATTATAAATGAAAGAAAAGAGAGGTATTTGGGAAATAAGAAGAAACTTTCAGTTGGGATTGAGGAAAGCATTTCAGATAATTTTTCACTATACATGAGAATTTAATAAATACAAGTAGGTTTTCTTGTAGAAGAGCATCAGTGCCTTGCATATACTAGGTACATAATATATATTTGTATTTGTTAAAGGACCAGATACATGAGTAGATTGCTGTTTATCTGTGTTTGTTTCCTTGTGTTTGAACTGATCACATTTATTCTCCCTCCAATGAGACAAATTTGAAACAAAATGATATGTGGTGTCTAAGGAGAAAGTGGACTCTGAAAATAGGTGTCATCCATAGAAAATGAGTGACCTGTCTTACTATTTTGCTTGGCTGAGATAATAGCCTAGGGGTATTCACAGGTTGTTCAAGCTTCAGATGTATAATGTTAAGTGAGTAGGCATTGTCATAGTTACCAAGTAGAACAACAACTATTAGATACCTACATCTAAGAATCTTCTCCTTTACCATGTGGAGTTACTTTATTTGGACATTGGAGGAGAACTTTTTAATTTCTTAATGAAGTTTCTGTTGTGGAATATTAGTTTAAGATGTGTTACACACGAACCTGAGTTTGACTCCTAGCACCACATAACCTAGGTATGGTGGCACACTTGTTTGTTTTCTTCCCTTTTATTGAAAATCGATTCTTTTCTTACATAATATATCTTGACTATAGATATCCTGTAATCTTCCCAGTCCCATCCCACCTCCCCTCCATACAGATCCTCTCTCTTTCTTTCTCTCATTAGCTAAGAATAGACTTCTAAGAGTTAATAAAATATAACAAAATAAAATATAATAAGATATAACAAAATCCATCACATCGAAATTGGACAAGATAAACCAACAGAAGGAAAAGAACCCCAGAGAATGCACAAGAATCAGAATCCCATTTGTTCACACACTTAAGAATGCCATAAAAAGAGTAAACTGAAAACTATAATATATAGATGGGGACCTGGTGCAGATTGGTGCAGACCTTGAGCATGCTGTCTCAGTCTCTGTGAGTTCATATGAGCTTTGCTTATGTTGACTTATAAGGCCTTGTTCTCCTGGTGTCCTCCACTCCCTCCTGCTTCTCTCTCTCTCTCTCTCTCTCTCTCTCTCTCTCTCTCTCTCTCTCTCTCTCTCTCTCTCTCTCCTCTCTCTCTCTCTCCTCTCTCTCTCTCTCTCTCTCTCTCTCTCTCTCTCTCTCTCTCTCCTTCCTCCCCCCCTATGTGTCTGTGTGTGCCCATGCATGCACAAAGAGGCTGCAGTAGGATATTGAGTATCCTGTTACCATTTCCATCTCGAGACAGCTTTCTTACTGAATCTGGAGCTAGACTGGCAACCAGCAAGTCTCAGTGATCTTTCTGTATCCACCTCATCCCCAACAATGCTGTAGGTACAGGGAACATGTGTAGCCAAACCCAGCTTTTTACAGTGTGCTAGTGATTTGAATTTGGTCTTCATGCTTGTGTAGCAAGAATTCTTACTGGTTATGCCATCTTCTCAATCCCCACTCCCTAATCTTCATTGTCAGGGCCCATTTAACCAGAAAGCAAATTGGAGTTCAAGATGGCTTCTTAATAAAGGGAATTTGGGGGAATAGCTTAAAGACACATTTCATTAATTCTCCTCACCAACTGTGGTGATTAATCTTCGTTGTCAATTTAGATAGATTTAAAATCGCCTAAGAGACACATTTCTGAACATGTTTGTGAAGGAAGACCCACCCTAAATATGAATAGCATCTTCTGATGGTCTGAAGTCCAAGACTAGCTAAAAAGGAGGTTAACATGAAGAAGTCAGCTGAGTACCAGAATTTCTCTCTCTCTCTCTGTTTTCTGACTGCAGATGAAATGTGAGCAGATGCCTCAAACTGTCACTACCACAGCTGGAGCTGATCTTGTCTCTACGCATTTCACACCATGATGGACTATATCGCTTCTTAAATTACAAGCCACAATAAACTCTTACTTAGATTGCAGCTGTCAGATACTTTGTCACAGCAATGAGGAAAGTGAAGTGGTAAGTACTACAACAATGAAGAACTTACTTTGGACATAAATTCAGACTCATGTAGGAATTGAATGGTGTATATGTGGTGGGTCCATAGTCAAGGTTCTACAAGCCCCATGGGACTAAGTTGCCTCACTTTGCGGTGCACCCTTGGTCTTCTCAATTCATTCCTGCAAAACAGAGACACTGTGCATCAGCTTTGCTACCATGGTATTCATTTCCCCACTAAAAAGTTTCAAAGCTTAGTCAGAATAGAGGTGGGACTAACAGAGCTGAGGTGGTGACACATTAGCAGTAGGTAACATGTTTTTAAAGGCACAGAGTTTTACAGAAGCCAACACACTATGTGACAAGCAGGTCACTCTTTCTGAGAGTTAGTGTTTTAACTGTTGCTCATAATATGTGAACTGAACTTTGAAACAGTCACTTGAGTATGTACTTACACATACTGTTGGCATTTTATACACAAAGATATCATGCTGCTGTGTTTTTGAATTGCCCAGACAGGTGGTGATTAGTCAAGCAAGAAATCTGTTTATATATGGAGATGATCTCATTTGTGGCAGGGTATTTAGATCACATGGATCCATTTGGAGGAACTGAAATCTAGTTATCTCACACCTAAAACATGAGCTAAGATATTTAGGCTTCTTGTTGTTCTGTATTACAGCATGGCATCAGTTGTCAATTTACTTCTGTTCTGATCTATGCAAGCATCCAAGGTGATTAAAACAGTGTAATAAATTTGGCAAGCCTTGTCCTGGTGGCTGAGGAGAGGCATCATCTAACTCTAAGCATCCTGTAAGTATTAGAGCACTGCCTGTACCTTATAAGCTGTTGCTGCTGATCCCTGCTGTGAGAAAGAAAGAGTGATATTACCAGCCATCCTGACTACACTCAAAAGCATTGCTGCTATTACTTCAAGCCTGCCTGCTCTCTAAATCAAAAGCAAGAGCTAGTAAGCCAAACATAACAGTGATGTAATTAGGTCAGTGACTATTAGGTAGCCAAGTGTAAACAGACAGACACATTTTCATATTTGCATATCTTCCTTAAACAAGGTAGACTAAGAAAGTCAAATTGCTTAAAGATTTATGATATTCAGCCTTTTTCTGTTATTACAGGAAAACATTGCAACAGTCATGAACATAACACAATTAGTGATTGGTTAACATATCACATCTTACTACATACTTAAGTAGAGGTAGGTTATTTTCCCAAGGAGAGTTTAAGGGCTCTAAAAGAAGGGTGAATTCATTTCAGCAGAGTAGACAACTTCCACTAAGAGGTACCAAATGACATTTGGAAGCCAGATGGTTTTCATTAACACAGCTGGGCCTTTGAAAAGAGTCTTGCACATTGTCCCAGTTCACCTGGTCACCACACTTCACTTCAGAATGATACAGCTCTATATTTTGCAAGACTGAATTTTGAATGCCATGAGGTTGTTTATGGCAGAGACTTTTACTACATGGCTGTCACTATTTTACTCTAATTTGTATTACTGCTAATGCTACTACTACATTGCACACACTGAGCATTTAAGTGTGTCAGAAGCTGTGCTTTGCATAACTATCTTGCCGAATTCTTACAGCTAGCTTGAGAGATAGGTACTTTCATTATCTTCATATGAAGGGAGATTCGGAGATGTTAGGTAGCTTTCCTAGTCACTCAGCTAGAGCTGGATTCAGTCCCAAGTTTGCTATTATTTTTTAAAATCCCAAAGCTCCCGTGCTTAACTACTGCATTATATACTTCCTTTTCTTTTTTTCTCTTATAGTTCATTGGTGATCTAATTAGAAACAGAAACGTGGCTAGGGTGGGTGGGTGGATGGATATTGCCCCCTTGCCCTACTTCTTCCTCCTCCTCTCTTCACCAAAGAGAGTTCAAATGCTGGTCAAGAGGACTGCACTGCTGGGAAGCCGAGGAAAGGAACATGCCTGTCTTCACTAAGGATCTGTTTACACATTTAATTAACCAAATGTAATGAGACCTTTTCTGACGTGTTTCAGAACACAGAATGGAAACTTACACTGTTACATGCTTGTAATTGAAATGTGTTCTGTGCTTAATAACTGCAGAATGAAACACATTATTGATGCAATATGGACCAGAAGTGTGGCCAAACATTCAAATGGAAGAAAAAAAGTAAATGAAAACAATGACCCAAATGAAAAAAATTAGACTAAAATTAGTTAAAGCACAATTTAGCAAACCCAAAGACAACTTTGAATCTCGTTTCCTGGTGAAATCTTTTACACGTGCAGCTGGTTAAAGATTTCATGTCTAAATTGGAACTGACATAGATTATCACTTTTATATTCATGATAGGTGAATGCTTAACTGAATGATCTTAGTCATGTATGGTTGAGGGGCAATTGATGGGTCCATAGTTATAAAAAGGTACCCACCACAACTGCAGCACCTAAATTGTTTCAGTTTTGCCTCTGAACCTAATAATCTAAGTTTAATACAAAAGAAACAATAAAACATCTGTTGTTGGGCTTCTTTTCTAGATTGAGAATCAAAAAGAAGTTGCTTTGCTTTGGTTTAATTTGCTCGTTGAAGTTCAAAGGCTGAGAGTTGACTACAACATGTGCCTTAGTTACAGTCCATCATCACCATTAATCCCTGAAAAGCTCTTCGGTCATCTATAATTTATCTTCATATGTGACTATTTACCTATCTACCTACCTACCTATCTATCTATCTATCTATCTATCTATCTACCTATCTACCTATCATCTATCCATCAATGTATCTAATCTATCATATGATTATCTATCTCCTTATCTATATATTCTGTGTCTATCATACATATAATCTATCCAATGATCTATCAATCTATCTATCCATCTATCTACCTATCTGACTATTTTCTACCAAGCAATCAACTGTCTACTCAATCAATTTTATCCCTATTTTCACATCTTTTCACTTTCCTTCACTACAGGCAGTTATTCAAATGTATTTTGTATGTGGATAACCTTATTTATGCTTTTCAAAATCTCTACTATTATTTTTTGTGCATGTGTTTTGTGTGTATGTGTGTGTATAATGTCTGTGTATATGTGAGGGGTATGTGTACTCATGCACATGTTCAGGAGCCAGAAGAGAACATTGGATATCCTGTTGTATCACTCTATACCTTACTCCCTTAAGACAGTGTCTCTCAGTGAAACCAGAGAGACAAGCAAATTCAAGAGATCCTTCTGTCTCCATGCTCCATGTCACTGGGGTTACAGATGTGTGAAACATGCCTGTCCTTTTATGTAGGTACTGGGGATATGAACTCACTCCTTCTGTTTTTATAGTAAATGCTGTTACTCACTGAGCTATATCCTTAGCCACCTGAATGTATTGTTAGTTTAAATTTTTTGTTTAAAACAAATATCTCTGTTTATATATCTTTAATATTTATAAATGGCACTAAACTGTAGATCTTATTTGACATTTGATTTATTGTATTTTATTTAGTGTAAAACACACACATATACATACATATACAAAACATGTGCATGTAATATTACACCTATGACAACATATATGCACATATTAAAAACATAATAAAAAGGAATATTCTTTTTTCCCTTTTCTTTCTTTTTCTTTTGAGAAAAGATCTATATCTCAGACTAGCCTTGAATTCACCATGAACTTCTGATCCTACTGCCTTTACCTCTGTAGTGCTTGGATTACAGGCATCCTTCACCATGACCAGTTTTATATGGTGCTGAGAATCAAACCCAGGGCCTCATGAATGTTAGGTAAGCACTCTATCAAGTGAGTAACATCCACAGCAAAGTAAATAATTTTGTTTTTACAACATTTGCAGTTAATTTTACTCATTTTTGGGGGTGAGAATGAGTTCAATGAGAAAGTGAGGCATGAGTATATCAGAACACTGATTTCATTTTGAAAACTATAATGCTTGGTATCCATAGAGGAGGTTCAGATATCTTCTCGAAGTAGATTTTTTTTCCCACTTCAAAAATATGATATCTGGTGACTGACAGTCACATTTCTTGGTTACTTTTGCTTGATGATGAAACTTAATAATTGTAAGTTTTATGTTGTGATATCTATAGTTACTTAGCCCTCTGTTTTTGTGGTCTATTTCAGCCTGTTTAAATGAACACCACTAAAATAATTAAAAAATATGTGAGACCAGAATATCATTTAAGAGGATGAAGTGGATAACAACCCACACATCTATTGGCTCTGTGTTCGGACACTTAAATTTCTGCCTCAGATCAACTTCACATTCAGTATATGATTCCGCACAAGTCCACCCTGGGCTTTCATCTGTAAAATAGGCAAGCTGGGCTAGGTAAGACATAAAGTCATATCCTGGTGTGGTGGTACACATCTGTATTTTCGGCACTTCAGAGGTAGAGGCAGGAGGATCATGAATTCAAGGCTATCTCCAGCTATGTAGTGAAATTGAGGCCAGCCTTTTATGCCCTAGAACCTGTCTTGAAATAATAAAATAAAACAATTTGGAGCATGGCCATTGTGAGCTAAAATTATTTGGATTTGTGATTCTCAATGAATACTCTATTTCTTCTCTATGTATCCTTCATTATTTTAGAGAAAAAATGCTAAAAACAAAACGAGTACAGTACACTTTTTTTCATGAGCATTGGGAGATGAAAGGCCTAGAAGCAGAATAGGTGACAATAGATACCTTGGAGATCTGAGTCAGGAAGTTTAGAGGCAGCATAGACTTGAGAAAGGTGGTGTTGACGGCTCACAAATAAGAAACACAAATATGAGCTGTTCAATAGATAATTAAAAAGATCCTGGCTCCACAGCCCTCTGCATAATCCAGACAGTTGTGTAGCTTGATCTGTTTAAGGGCCCCCCCTGGCAGTAGGATCAGGATCCATCCCTGGTGCATGAGCTGGCTATTTGGAGCCCACTACCTATGGCGGGACACCTTGCACAGCCTTGATACAGCAGGGGTAGGGGCTTGGACCTGCCTCTACTGAATGTACTAGGCTCTGGGGACTCCACATGGGAGATCTTGCCTTGTTGGAGGAGGAAATGGGGGGTGAGTTTGGGGGGAGAAGGAGGGAGGAGAGGGAGGAAAGGGGGCTTGTGATCGGTATATAAAATGAATAAAAATTTCCTTAATAAAAAAGAAAAGAAAATAAAAGGATCCTGGAAGAGAAATCAAGTCCACCAGGCAGGGAAATGATTTTTTTCACAAAATATTATGTTTGAGCAGCCTTTCTGTGGAACTTTGTTTTGTGCTTAAAGCGAACACTTATTCAGCTGAACAAATGTGTTTAATGTCTTTTGTACACATATCTGAAAAGTACCCAAATGGCCCAAGACAGATGCAGTGACATATTTCAAAACTGTTATTAAATGTGTATAACTGAATTTTCTCCACGGATATTGCAACATCCTCAGCCTAATTCTGAACTGCCTGCTGGGACTGAAGGGGGTTGGGAGACCATTGATCCAAGTCTGAAACTGGCTTAGCCTCAGGAAATGAGCTGCAAATGCGTCATCGTCCTGGCTAGGGAAGGCCTGCTGCACGGCAGGATTTAGCATCACCTCAGCACAACCTTAACAGTTCACTTGCCAAGACTGTAAACTTGGCTTTTTCCAGTTCTGTCTCCAGATCCCTCAATTCCTCCTGTGCATTACCAGCTCCACCTCATCGCCCAGGGAACTGTTTCTAAGAACCTCTTGTATAGTACATTCTCCTGCACGTAGTCTTTCTAGTGTCTACTGCCAAGCCCTGTCCTATGGGGAATGTAAGTTTTAGACCAAGGTCAAATTTGGCTAGGACAATGACTGCACATGTGTCCTTGGGAAAAATATGATCCAAGATCATAACTCAATTGGAGAGATCACTGAGGCCCAGGGAGGTGAAACAATGTACTCTGCTTGTATAGGTAATAAGAGCTAGAGCTGGGATGAGAAAGCCAGTCACTTTTCCGACCACTAATTAGGTGTTCTTTGGATAGGGGTGATGCTTTTCTTGAGAATGTTCCACTGTAATTCTCCAAGATACACTTAACAGAAGATTCCCTGGGATAGCACAACACAAAGAGAAGGCTCTCTGAAATAAGACAGAGCAGGACTTCAGTACTGTGCAGAAACTAAATGTGACCTTAAGCAAATAAAACTTTCTGTTTCAGAATCTGCTTAACCTGATATTGATAAGACCGCTCTAGTTTTCTCATAAACATGGTTAGCAAAGAATATTTTTTTCCTTTAGCCCTGGCTGCCTTCCAATTTGCTTGATTTGAAGATGACCTTGATCTCCTAATCCCTCGGCCTGCATCTCCTGAGTGCTGGGATTATAGGCATGAACCACCACGGCCAGCTACAATATCTTTTTTGATGCCTCTACTTTTACCTTATTTGTGTTTTTATATTTAAGTAATGTTTATTGTAAGCAGAGTATATCATAATTACACGACATATTTAAATCCAATCTCACAATCAAATTAGAGTGCTTAGGTTATGTACATTTAATGTGATTATTGGCATAATTAGCCTGGGTCTGTCATTTGTTGCTTGTTTTCTGTTTGCTCCATGTTTTCCAGTTCCCCTTTCACTCGTTTTCTGCCTTTCCTGTTTGATTCAGTATCTTCATGACCATCCTCTATCTCTTTCTTGGCTTCCCAACTCTTTCTTTTGATATTTCAGTGGTTGTCTTAAGATTCATAGTATACATCCTCATCACATTCTGATTTTTGAATTACTTCATATATATTGACAAGAATCTCATAGGACAAAAATGGAACACGGTTGTTGGAGTGCTTGCCTAGCATGTGAAAAGTCCCATGTTTCATATTCAGCACTGAAGAGAACCAGGTATGCTGGTACCTGCCTGTGGATCATAAATTCAAGGTCATCATTTTCAGCTACCATAAGGAGTTTGATGCTAGCATGGGCGAAATGAGTTCCTGTCTCAAAAAAGAAAAAAGAAAAGAAAAGAAAAGAAAAGAAAAGAAACCACAAAATACAAAACTGGGCCTGTGAGATCTCTCTCTCTCTCTCTCTCTCTCTCTCTCTCTCTCTCTCTCTCTCT
>CABHPR010138506.1:35172-48903 GCA_902168415.1 Peromyscus melanophrys
CTCTCTCTCTCTCTCTCTCTCTCTCTCTCTCTCTCTCTCTCTCTCTCACACACACACACACACACACACACACACACACACACACACACTGCCACAATATATGAACACATTTTAAAAAAGACTGTTCCAGCCCTGAAGCTTCATTTCTTTTATTTGGCCTTTATGCTATTTTTGCTATATTTTACTATTATCCAACTTTTAAATTCCAGAGCACATTGTGATGATTTTTGTTTAAGCAGTCAGTTATATTTTGCCAGGATCCTAAATGTAGTCTATCAACTGGACCACGTCTTCATCTGTAGCTGGCTTGGAACTCCCAATCTTCTTGCCGCAGCCTCTTGAGTGCTGGAATTACAGGCATGGACCACCACATCTGGGTTCTCAACCAGCTCTTTCTCATTTATCATAATGCAGGTTTACCACTCAGGCGGAACCAAAGAGTAGACTCTCCTTCCCCTCTACACACTCCTCTGAGATGTTCTGGAAGCATCCTGTCTTTTTTACTTTATACTCTAGGGAGAAACCATTCCTCTCTGAGAAATGCTGATGTTCTCTCCAGCATCCCCACCCCGAGGAATTAACCCCACATCAATGCAGCCAACTTGATTATTTAAGTATTGTTTGTGTAGATCCCTCGAGTTGGTCTTTCCTTATTTAGTGTTCAATCGTAATTAAAAACTTTGGCTCTAAAGAGTTTCTTGTTTAGTAAGAACTTGAACAACTAAAATTACCACAGCAGGAGGTGCTTTGCTGCCCAGTGAAGAGCTCTTCACCTAGGCCAGCAATATTCAAGAAGAATCTACATTGAAATGGGACCCAAAGAGACCGAAGTAGGTATTGATATTATCCAAATACCTGCTAGCTTTGTTTGGCAGATGTAACACGAATTTCTAAATGGTCTTATAATAAAAAACCTGGTACCAGATATTGGGGTAAATGCTGAAAGATCAGAGAGACAAAGGAACAAGCCACTGGCACATCTTATCTCTGGGACTCCTCAGCCTGAAAAAGCCTCTAGTTCCTGTCTTCTCACACCTTATATACCTTTCTCTGCCCAGCAATCACTTCCTGGGAATAAAGGCACGTGATTCCCAAGTACTGGGATTAATGGTGTGGGCCACTACTGCCTGGCTCTGTTTCTCTCCTAGACTGAACCAATCTCACATAGTTCAGGGTGACTTTGAACTCACAGAGATCCAGACAGATCTCTGCCTCCAAGCGCTAGGATTAAAGGGGTGTGCTACCGTTGCCTGGCACCTATGTTTAATCTAGTGGCTTGTTCTGATCTCTGATCTTTACATTTTATTAGGGTACACAATATATCACCACAGGCAGATGTAAAAACTTTCCTTCCTTTTGGGTCAAGGGTGGGTTATTTGTCTGTTTGTTTAGGGAGGAGAGGGGGCTGGCTTGTTATGTAGCCCTGGCTGGCCTAGAATTGACTAGGTGACCAAGGCTGGCTTGAGCTTTGCTTGGATCCTGAAGATCTAAATTCCAGTCTTCATACTTGTGCAGCAAACACTTTATACACTGAGCCTTCTCCTCAACACTCTATTTTTTCTTTGATTTCTTTCTGTTTTCTTTTGCATAGATTGTATTAGTGCACCTTCATTTTACCACTTTTTCTTCTACAGTGCATAATTTGTTGCTAACCCCATCCAATGCACTTTCTATTTTACACATTGGAATTTTATGTCTAGAAATTTGGTGTGGGTATTTTGTTTTTAAAATAGGGCCTTCCTATGTAGCTTTCCAGGTTGACCTTAAACATATGGTCCTCCTTCTTTAGCCCCAGTACTGGTATTACATGTGTGTCTCACCATACCTAATTTTGATACTGATACACACACACACACACACACACACACACACACACACACACATTTATCTCAAATGTAGTTAAATGAATATATGTATTTGAGAAAGGATCTCACTGTATATCTCTGGCTGGCCTGTGAGTTATTGTCAAGCTTGATATACATAAATTATAAATTCTAGGTACTTCTCCCTACCAGTTTTGTGATTTGAATGTGTGTTCCACTATGCTTGGACTCTAGTTAATTTTTTGAACTAACCAAATCCAGTTATAATAAGTATTTACTTTTCCACTTAATTCTAGAGTATGAGATGTTTCTGGATACTTTAACTAATTATACTCATCACAGATCATATTTACTATCCCTTTGCATGCCTATTAAATAGTGATGTGATGCCAAAGATTGTAATTTCATCTTGTGTGCCAGCTAGTTTTATGTCAACATGACACAAGCTATAGCCATTTTGTGAGGAGATAACCTCAATTGAGAAAATTTCCCCACCAGATCGGCCTGTGGGCAAGCCTGTGGTACATATTCTTAATTAGTGGTTGATAGGAGATGGCCCAGCCCATTGTGGGTGGTACCATCCTTGGGCTGGTGGTCCTGAATTCTAAAGGAAAGCAGGCTGAACAAGGTGTCAGGAGCAAACCAGTAAGCAGCACTCCTCCATGGCCTCTGCATCAGCTCCTGCCTTCATATTCCTGCTCTATTTGAGTTCCTATCCTAACTTCTTTCAGTGGTGAGCAAGTGGAAGTGTGAGCCAAATAAACCCTTTCCTCCTCAAGTTGCTTTGGTTATGGTGTTTCATCACAGCAATAGTAAATAACCCTAACTAGGACAGAAATTGGTACCAGGAGAGTGAGATATTATTGCTCTGTTAAAGCAATAGTCTAGTAGAGGCCAAGATAGCTGAATTAATGTTTTAAAATCAGAAACAAATTTAAGACAATATATAGAAACATGAATTTAACTAATGATTAAAACATAAGTAAATAGGCAAGTGCTGTGATGGAGTGAGATTGGTTAATGGTAGTGGGAGATGGCTACTGTCAAAGAGACATTAGAACAACATCTTCTTTTTTTTTTTTTTTTGGTTTTTCGAGACAAGGTTTCTCTGTATAGCTTTGCGCATTTCCTGGAGCTCACTTGGTAGCCCAGGCTGGCCTCGAACTCACAGAGATCCGCTTGGCTCTGTCTCCCGAGTGCTGGGATTAAAGGCGTGCACCACCAACGCCCGGCTCTAGAACATCTTCTTTTAAGAGTTGTCACAAACATATCTGAAGGGTAAAGAGGCACTAGACATGAGAAAAATATTGGGAAGAAGAGTTTTTTAGGTAGATGGGACATGATATATAAAAAAAAGTTCCCTGAAATGTTAGAAAAACAGGCTATAGGAGCTGGAGGAAAGAGGACCATAAGATTGGAGATGTAGTCAGAGATGAAATCCTTGACTTCATGATCACAGTATATTAGAAGTTTCCCTACTGTGAGTGGCTGGGATCTAACTCTCTAACACTATTCTCAGAACAAAAGCCAGGAAGTCTGTGTTCTAATGTTATTCTACCAGTAACTCACATGCCTTATTTTAATTTCTCTTTTTTACTCCTTTCAGTTTTCTTATTGTAAAACCAGAGGATTGAAGTGGGTTTGCCTGCCTCCCTCCCTGCCTGCCTGCCTGCCTCTCTTCCTCTCTCCCTTCCTTGCTGTGGAACAATCTTTTTGTACACTGTGAAGATGTGTTGCTCTCATTTGTTTAATAAAGAGCTAAATGGTCTATACTTCCTGCCTGGTCACTGGCCAATCAGTGTTTTATTTATATGGAGTGATATCCACAGCACTTCCCCTTTTCTCCTTTTTTTCAAAAGGAAGGTTTTAACTTTAACATAGTAAAATTACATATAACAAAACAATTATCGAGCAAGAATTACAGTTACAATATTAAAGAAGATATCCTATCTATCTTATATTTGTGAGTTTAAGGTTTTATATCTAACATATCTTTTATCATAACTGAGGAAATTACAACTATCTAGTCTTTAACCACATCAAAGACCACAGAAGGATATAATATTACCTGAGAAATGGGAGAAGGATGTAAGCAACTTTCGGGAGTCTTGCAGGGTAGACAGAGACAGCTGACAGCCTGGACAGTCACCTAATGTTCCTTTGTAAAGTTGGGGCATCTGTCTTCAGCTCACAGGGCTAGAGTCTCTCCATTATTTTTTTCAGTGTCCTGTAGAATGTCTGGCAGTTTTTTCTGTGAAGCAGGAACCTGAAGGACCATCTTGTCAAGGAAAGTTTAGTGTCATCCTTCCATGGGTCTTGCATGTCCAGTCGATCAAGCAGTCCAAGCAAGAACAGTTTCTTGCCCAAATGGCTATCTTTGCCAAGGTGAAGATAAACTCCATATGGAGTGTCTTAGATGCCTGTCCTCCCCGAAGTAAATCCAGTGCTGCCAGGAGCAGATATGTCTCACTGTCCAGAACGTCTAAATTTTTAAAACATTTTAAATGCCATATTCTGTAGGTCTTTGAAGTGTTTGAAGACTACCTATCTATCTGAAATATATCTATGTATACCTAGAAGACTTAACTAACATGGCTACAAATGTGATTATCATAGATGACTAATTATTAATCTATTTCTTAATTATCCATTACAATTTTAAATGAGTTACATAAACATAATACCTCAAACAAGAATAGAAATATACACACAGTATAACAAAATTAACTTTAAACTTGTATCAATAAACTAAAATCCATAGCAATATAAAACATTTTAAACAAGTTGTTACTCTTTAAAAGTAGGTTCATTAATCTACCCTTTTATCCTATCATATCAATATCATATCCCCTTTTGTTTTTTAGAAAGAGATCGCATTTATAATCAACCTGTTTTAAATAAAAATATTGGTTTTCCTCTGTCCCATACCGAGGGCTCTTCTGATTTGGGACACAAGAATCTCTTAACCTTTTTATTTTAGGAATATATCTGGGTTTAGAGAGGGAGTGAGCTCATTCCATCTCCAAAGCCAGCTTGGTATATTTGGGAATTTGGGCGTAGATTCTCTTACTACTTCCTGCTGGAGGGGGGCGCTGTATCTTATGGGGACACAAAGAAAATTTTAGGCTTATGGGGTAGTCCGTGAGGCTGTATTGTCTGAGCCAGTTGCCTTGAAACGGTTCTGGATGTTAGATCATCTGGGCCATGGTGTCATCGGAGACCTCTCAGGGGGTCTTGGCTGGTCAAACCTGATGTATCTTAATCTGGAACAAATCCATAGCTTTTGGCTTTCTGTGGAAACAAAAGCAGAACCTCTTTTTCAAAGCAACATATCCTTATATCCAAATTTTGAAGTCAAGGTACCTTTATACATTTTGGCATAACTCAACAGGTTTTACAATCAAATGTTTTTCTTCAGTTACGAATATCAAAGACAACATAATCCAGATTCTCTGTGTGATAGCCATCTTTATGTGGCTTATTACCCTTACTGTTTTTTTAAAGACTTTATTTTTAAAAACTATCTATTTGTTTATATAACTATTTTTTTTGTCTTTCAAGCCTACGTACATTTTTACATACATTGTAAACTATTCCATCTGAATCAGCCTTATTGTGAACCTATTGCTTTAAACTGCAGCCTTCTAAGCCTGAAACAGTGCTGTGGCTGCTGGCTCCACCCATTTCAGCTTCCCAACATGGCGGTGGTACGTTTTCTGCCAGCCCTGGGAGCCATCAAGTCTCAGAAACATTGGGTCTATGCTTCTATCAAAGCAGCGTGTAGCCCAGAAAACCTCTTTTTGTTTTGTACTAGAGAAGGCTAAATCCACCACGCAGCTTAATGTGCCACTTGTAGAGGCCTCATTCCCGCCATACTGCAGGTCGAGCGCAAACGCCAGGAACCCACCAGTAGCTCAAATGCATGTTTTGTGGCGTCTAGCTGCCCGTATGAGACATGAAGCAGGAACCTGGTTTTGGCTCTGTTTAGAATTGATTATTAAAAATTCTCATGTTTAAGGTGGAAATTCGAGCCATTGGGTGCCATTTGTTGCTGGAGAGCTTCTCTCTAGGTCCCACCAAGCCCCGCAGTTCCACAACCCATGAATAAAATAATCACTCAGACGCTTATATTACTTATAAACTCTATGGCTGTGGCAGGCTTCTTGCTAACTGTTTTTATATCTTAAACTAACCCATTTCTATAAATCTATACCTTGGCACGTGGCTCGTGGCTTACCGGCATCTTCACATGCTGCTTGTCCTTGTGGTGGCTGGCAGTGTCTCTTCCTCCTTTTTCCTGTTCCCTCAATTCTCCTCTCTCCTTGTCCCGCCTATACTTCCTGCCTGGTCACTGACCAATCAGTGTTTTATTTATGTGGAGTGATATCCACAACACAAGCCTAAGCTATCTGCTGATAATTTATAATTAATAATAAGTCTCTGTGTGGTTATTTGGAAGCTAGCTAGTGGGACAGAAAAGTCCACCTACACCCCCTCAATTCCTAATTCTGTCCTCCATCCCTTTATTCTTTCCTTCCCTCATTTGTTCTGTCTTTTATTTTTATTTTTGAAACAAGGTATCACTGTGTATCTCAGGCTACCTTTAAACTTACCATATAACCCAGACTTCAAACTCACAATTCTCCTGCCTCAGTCTCTTGAGTGATAAGGCTCGGACTAGAATCTCTTTAAGGTCTTTTAAAACTCTAGTTCTTTAGGAAAGATCATTCAAAAAACTTACTGAAAGGTCTAGTCTGTCTGTTAGTTTCAAATGAGTTACTTCTTATCTTGGAGATATAAATCATAAAAGATCTATTCTTGGGGTGGAGAGATGTCTCCATGATTGAGAACACTTGCTGTTCTTTCCAAGGTCTTGGGTTTGATTCTTAACACCCATATGGCAGTTCATAACTATCTGTAATTCCAGTTCCAGGGCATCTGTCACAACACCTTCTTCAACCCTCTTTAGGCAACAGATATGTACATAGTGCACAGACATAATTGAAGGAAAAGTACACATACACATAACATTAAAACAAAACAAAACAAAAGCTGAATTTGAGAAATGGGGGGGGGAAATCTATTCCTATATAGCTTTTACATTCTAATTAGTTTTCTCAAAGTCAATTTCAAAGTATTTTAATTACCTCTGATGCTGATGATAATATACAATAACTTCTATCTTCAAGTACTTTCAAACCATGATTTAGAAAAAAAGTATTTCAAGTAGTTTCAAATGTGAGACCTGGGAATGTAGCTTGGTTGGTAGAGTGGTTGCCTAGCATGTGTGAAGCCCTGGGCTATATCCCCAGCTCTGCAAGGAAAAAAGCCTGATAAGTTGATTTATGCATGTAATCACAACAGTTGAGGAACGGAGGCAGAAGGATTAGGAGTTTAAAACTATCCATGGCAACATAGCAGGTTTGAGTTCAGTCTATGCTACCTGAGATTTTCTCAAAGAACCAAGAAGAATGAGGAGGCAGAGGAGGAGGAGGAGAAGTTGGAAGTATAAACAGATGAATGATTGAAAATATTGGGAGATTTTATAAGTGACAGATTTTGTTAATATAATTCACATACCATACAATTTACCTAATCAGAATATATAATATAATGGGCATTTTAGTGTATTCAAGTGTTGTATAGTGAACACTATAATAAATTTCAGAACATTTTCATTATCCACCACCAAATTCGTCTGTGGGAATAAAGCACAATTTTTTAAATCACACAAACACCTTTAATTATTTAGAGAGTACCATAAGCTAACATTCAAGAGTGGATCATTCCTCTTGGACGCTTATAACAGCCAATTTTAGCAATGTTGGTTTGTCTTTTACAACTGTGATCTGTATGTAAGTATTGAGTATAGCCATAATAGCAGTATTATAGAGAATAAATCCATCATAGAAACAGCAAAATCTTTAGTTATCTGTATATGTGGGTAGCTTAGATGTATATTTCTTGTCCCTAATAGATGTCAAAAAAATAATCATCTGTCGTGAGAAATGATATTGCTTGCTGAGGGCTGTTTAGTTTTTATCGAGATATTTAGTGAAATCAATAGCCTTTGTTATCTAACATCAGTGCAACATGGACCAAATAATGAAGGCTTGTTGCTGCCTACAGAGATCTTTAGATTACAGCCAGGGTTGTAAATAATTACTAGTATTGACCTCTGATTTACCCAGTGTGACGCTGGGGCCAGCCTGGGTGAGGAGAAATTCTAACTTTAAACTTTGAAAGGTTAGGTTTGAGTTCTCATACTGTCAATATTTTACCCAGATAATATATTTTGTGTTTTCCTTGATATCCATTTTTTAAATGATTTTGGATCTTTTAGAAGACTGTTTATGACAAAGGCAATGAATGGGAAGAGCAAAATTGGAACATGATAAATGTGATAATGTTAGTGGTTTGAGCATTAGCCAGTGAGCCTCCAACCAATTGTATTCTCATCTGAGTATTAGCATTCATACTGTTCAAACTATGCATAAATATGCTGAATAAACAGATAATTATACAAAGATCATGTCACAGTTATCCCAAATGACACTTTTCTGTTTCTTGGTTCAGATTTACTCATCAAGACTACTAACTCAGAGATGTCCTGGACGCTTTGCCTCAAGTACATCCTAACAGCAAGCTTACAGCAGGGCAAATAAAAAGCAGTTTCTCAGAGGTACCCAACTAAAGGTTTTCCTTCTCAACAGTGCCAACAAAACATAAAAGTCCTTCTTAAATATTTAATGGTGCTCCCCTGGGGGATGGCACTCCTTCTTCCAGATCTACTGAATCAGTGCCTGAATTTTAACAAGATGCTCAGCTAGTTCATATGCACACTGAAGTTCAAAAAAGCTCCACAACTGGTGATCTCAAAAGATGCCCACTGGACTCCCCAGTATTTCTTGAACTTTTCGTACTTTGGGTCTGGGTTGGTAGCCTGTGAGTCTTCATTTATACAAGTTCTTAGATCATATCTACAGATCAAATTTGATTAGTCCGAGATGGTCTTTGAACTCCTGTTATTCTGTAAGAAATATAGAGTCCATATGCTGAAATGTACAGACATTTATCTGACTCGCTCCCTAAGCCAACTTGTATCTATTATGAATGTGTGTCTGCTAACAAGTTTTTAGAAAATGTTTTGGAATTTACAACTATATTGTTTTGTAGAATTTTGTTGTTTTTTTGCTTTATTCATTTATTTACTTTAGATTTTTATTTATTTTTATTATTGTGTCAATGAGTACAGACCCTCATGTGCCATGGTATGCATGGGGAGATTAGAGGGCAATGTTTAGAAGTCCATTATTTTCCACCCCCTTTGGTTCTGGCATCTGAGCTGGGATGGTGAGGCTTGCTCAGCATGTGCTTTTATCTTCTGAACCATCTTGCCAGCCCTACTTTTACTTTTTTCAGTGGAGTGGGGTGTTTCTAAAATTTTATTTAGATGACTCCCAAAACTAGAAAAGCTGTTGCTCATTCATTACACACTGCTATTGTTGGTATTTTAAAATGAATGTATATATAATTTGAGTTTTTTCAAACTTTAATTGTACTGTTAACTTAGGAAGAAAATATCCTATTTTACTGTGTTTAGTAAGCATGTACAGAAATTAACAGTTACAATGGTCTAGAAACATTAAAATTTAAAATGTCTCTTTGTACATGTATAACACGCTATTAACTACATAAGGTCTTATCTACGTGTGTTTGCTTGCAATAATTAATATTCTCTAAGTAATGAAAAAAGGTTGGCTTTTTATTACCCTATAATATTTTTGCTGTGTATAGTATAATATTTTAATACACTTATAAAGTATATAGTGATCAATCAGGATAATTATTATTTCCATTTCATTCTCATTTCTTTATACATGGAGCTTTATTTATGATGATTCATAAAATGACTAGTAAAGCAATGTCATGCAGCTTAAGCATTCTGGGCCCATAAAATATATAATATACTACTGTAAATAGTAGTCACCCTACTGTTACAGGAAACACTAAGACTTAATACTTTCTTACACTGTTTTAGTACTTGTTATCTTGGATTTAATATGTATGAGTCTATCTTACCTTCTTGTCAGTTCCTAGTAATTGCTTGTCTATACTTATATTGCTATGTTTGGCTTCCAAATATGATCAAGAGCAAGCACCACTTGTACTTTTATGTCTGTATTACTTCATGTAACGTTATGGCCTCTAGTTTCATTCATTTTGTTTCAAATGACAAAATTTTATTGTTGTGGCTTTATAATATTCCATATATATGATTTATTCCTTCTTTCATTCATGAACATGTTAATTGATTTCATAGCTTGGATATTATGAATAATGCTACAATAAACATGACAGTAGATGTTTCTTTCATACTCTTATTTCCTTTTGGTTATAGCCTCAGCAGTAGGATAGGAAAATCATATTGTAGTTCAAATGTTAGTTTCTTGAGGAATTCAGATGCTGTATTCCATGGTGAAATTTGACACAACCATTAATAGTGTTTGAGAGCTCACCTCTCACCTTCTCACCCTTGTTCTTTGTCTTTTTCATAATAGACAGTCTAACAGGGCTCATAATTTTGAGTGTACGTTCCCTGTTAATTAGTGATATTAAACAGATTTCCATATGCTTATTGGATATTTGTATTTCTTCTTTTGAGAAATACGTATTTTGATTATTGGCTTATTTTAAGATGAATAATGCTTTCATTGATTTAGACATTTCATTTCTGTACAGTTTAGGATATTTGCTGAAGATTTCATGACTTTGAGGTGGGCATGTAGCTCAGTTGGTAGAGTGCTTGTCTATCATACACAAATCCTAAATTTGATAGCCAATAGTGTAACTAGGTATGGAGGCACACACCTCCTGAAATACCAGAACAGGAATATGAAGACAGGGGACAAGAAGTTCAAGATCATCCTTGGCTATATAGTAAGTTCAAGGCAAGATTGAGTTACATGAGACCCTGTCTCAAAAAAAAATAGAGCCTCTTGCCTTCTAAAACTCATTAACAGATTATGAGTAGGAAAAACTTGTGTGATTGTTCTTTATAAATACTATAGTCTTCATATTCTAAAACAGCACAATAAGATTACAGAAACATTTGATCATTTTCTAAGTGGACCGTGTGTTTATGGGTGCATAGTCACTTTAGAAATGAGCAAAATGTTTCTCCATCTCCAGCAACCATTAGCGGCCTCTAGATCCTCAGGGAGATATGAGTTTTCATGAGATCCACTCCTCTCCATGACAGGATATTGACAGTCCCACTCTTGTG
This sequence comes from Peromyscus melanophrys, assembly GCA_902168415.1. Taxonomy (NCBI): domain Eukaryota; kingdom Metazoa; phylum Chordata; class Mammalia; order Rodentia; family Cricetidae; genus Peromyscus; species Peromyscus melanophrys. The sequence goes on from CABHPR010138506.1 coordinate 46,282, forward strand.
TAGATGTTTGCAGGTAATCAGAGCTGCAGTGAAATCAAGGGTGGTAAGGCTCTATTATGCTCACTTTGCCCACCTTCCCATCCTCTGGACCTTAACATCATGGTTTCTGTTCTCTCTTTCATGTTTCCTGACACTTGGAGGGGGTGATACAGATGTCTAATTTACAGCTGAGCATTCAGTTGTCACTTATTTTCAGCACTTTGACCAGTTATTAATTTCTACAGTTACTGCTGCCCACAGTGGCACATTATTTGAATAGATGTCTTTGTTGATAGTCTTTTAATGACCAGGTGAACTTCACCATTTGTTATAAGCTCTCTTTTGACTGAAATATGGAACTACTTTATTATAGGCATGCCTCTTATACCTGGGGAAAACTACCTTCATTATGCTCTTGGAGAAGTCTTGCCTCTGGATCTGGAGTGTTTCTGTACTTAGCCACTTTTCAGCAAAGCAAAATGATCACCATTGGTCATGATGTTGGCTACATACATTAAACTAAACTAAATTTCAAAATAACCCAAGAAACTAAATCACGTGATTATAGTGGCTGTGGAAAGCCACTACTGTCACTATGGCTCAAGGAAAGTAAGGTTGAGTGAGGGCCAATTGCCACCTTTCTTTCCATTACTCATTATCATTGTTCTAGGGATCAGATAGAATCTAAATGCATCTGTTTTGTTTTAAAAGCTTTATTTTCTTTATGTGTGCTTGTGTGTATTCAGGTGCCTGAGAAGGCCAGAAGAGCACATTGAATATCCCGGGAGCTGGAGTTAAAGGCATTTGTGAACCATTTATGTGGGTGCTGGGGTACAAACTCTGGTCCTCTGATAGAGCGGCAAGTGCTCTTAATCAATGAGCCATCTTTCTAGCCCTCTAATTACACCTTAATGAGATAATTGCTTTACTCCGTGAGATAGTCTTCCTTCCTGCAAATTCCCCTCACTTAGATCTGGTTCATTCTCTATACTGCTACTTTGTATTCTGATTATTTTTATAGTTCCTGTTTTCATCTCTACATTTTAAGCTTCCAGAGAAACAAGGACAATGTCTAATTATCTTTTTCCTATAGTCAATCACTTCATTGATTCCATAAATACATATCTGTAGCAATCCCTGTGTAAACATTTTGTCTGTCTTCTACTGAAGAGCTGAATAATTCACTCACTAAAACAATTTATATAAATGCAAGATTGGAATTTCCCTGTTAGAGATCCAGGCTTAAGGTGAATGAGATGGAATTCTGAATTAATTCACTGAGAGTTTCTTGGACCACTGAAGCAAAAAGTAAACCATTAACACTTGAAGTCTATATGCTTCATTCTAATTGAAAGAAAGCTATTTAAAAGGCATTGAACTCCTACAAACACAGATAACATGGTGTACTTGGTAAAGAACTTGTTTCTCTATCAAGCTTGATTTAAAGAGTGTTCAAAAATGTATGACAGAGGATTTCAAGATATGCAAATTGGAGATAATTGCACCCTGATCCCTAATGTACTATGGCATCAGTCTTCTTCAATAAGTACTATCTCTTATATGATCTTATACCATCAATAATACTATCCACTATTCTTATTATTATTCCCTAATAATTTGCATAGAAACTAAGATATTGTTTCACCTGCACATAGTTCAGTATGATTTTCAAAGAATTTATTTGTTTAAGTTGACAATTATGGTCTTGGGTATTGTTTAGTGGTATAGCACTTGCCCAGTACAAACAAAGCCCTAGGTTCCCTCTCCATCACCACAAATGAAGTGACAAGTAAGATTTCATGCTGATTCTGGGGCTGTAGCTAAATTTGTAGAGCACTTACCTAGAATTCACAAAGCTCTGGCTCTTTTCCTCAGCACTGCATGAAATTGAATGTGGTGGTACATGTCTATAATCTCAACACTTGGGATGTAGAGACAAGAGTAGCAGAAGTCCCACATCAGATAGAGGGCTGATCTCTAAAAATATATGGCTGTTCTGCTTCTGTGATCTTTCAGCTTTCACCTTGATAACTGGCTCTGGGTTTTTTTTTTTTTATTAAAAGACCATCTAAGATCCGAACAAAACTAGCTGGTTATGCACACCTTTATTATCATCATTCGGCAGGTGGAGGCAGATAGATCTATGTGAGTTAGAGGCCAGCCTGGTTTACATAGTGAATTCCAGACCAGCCAGAACTACATACATACCATGTCTCAAAAACAAACAAACAAACAAACAAACAAACCCAAACAACCAACAAAACAAAAAGCATAACATAACAAATAAAACAAAACAAACGCAAACCAAACCAAACCAAACCAAACCTTATAAATTAGCAATAGATCCTTAGCCAGGAATGGTGATGGCCAGTAGTTATCCCAACACTCAGAAGACTGGGTAAGCAGACTGCCATGAGGTTGAGGCCATTCTTGTCTACATAGAAGTATGGCCAGTAATGTCTACATAGTGAGGTCTTGTTTAAAAAATAAAAAATAAAATACTGGGTTTAGTAAGATGGCTTAGGTGCACTCAATCCTGTGAGCCCACATGGTAGGAGGAAAGAACAGACTCTAAAAGTTAAATGTTGATCTGGGCATTCATCCATCTCTCTCTCTCTCTCTCTCTCTCTCTCTCTCTCTCTC
>CABHPR010138506.1:49003-65521 GCA_902168415.1 Peromyscus melanophrys
GGCCAGCCTGGTCTCCAAAGCGAGTTCCAGGAAAGGCGCAAAGCTACACAGAGAAACCCTGTCTCGAAAAACCAAAAAAAACCAAAAAACAAAAAAAACCCCCACCTTATTGAGGACCAATTGGCAGCTGATAATCTCTGTGAGGGGAAAAAAATCATTCTTTCTTGAAGATATGGCTACTGGTATATTTTCCATGCACTAGTGGTTGCTCCTGCACCCATTCACATGTAGGTACTAGCTGGATTTAACAGATTATAAGAAAAAACATGAAGTTGACAGGGGATATGTAGAGAGTAAATGAGTGGTACATATTATATTTCATTGTATGTCTATATGAATTTCTCAAAAATAAAGAGAATTAAAAATGAGTATCATTCCATATGCATTCAAGTGATGAAGACTTACAGCATGTTATTATTATTCATGATTATTAAATTAAACTTGGCATTAAAATTGTAAGAGTTGTTTAGTTGGTGTTCAGATTTAGGCATGACAGAGAAATGTTGGTAAGATTAAACTTGGACTGGAAGGTAGCTCAGTTGGTAGACTTCTGTAAGTTCTGGGTTCAGTCCCCAGCACCCCTCAAAACTGGGAATATCACACCTATCATCCCAGCACTTGGTAGATGGAGGCAGAACTTAGAGAGAGTCTATGGCTAAATACAGAGTTTGAGGCCACCATAGGCTTCATGATACTATCTCAAAGCAAACAAACAAACAAACAAACAAACCAATTTAACTCAAAGTCAAATACCTTCTGTTTCTAAGCATAATGCATTTACAGTTTCAACATTTTTATATTTTCTCTGTTTTTGAGACAGGACCTTGCTGTGTAGATTAAGATGGCTTCAACTGGAAAACATATATTTTTAAAACTTGCATTGTTTGTTCAAAAGATATCTTTCTGAGAACAGTGGTGAGTGTTTGTGACTCCCAAACTGGGGAGACTGAGGCAGGCAAGTCAGAGTTCAAGGCCTTCTTAGTAAATTTTGAAAGAACCTGTCTGTTAAGCCACACTGGGTCAATAAAAAATACAGAGCTGTAGAACACTTACCTAGTTTGTATTCGAAGCTAAGAAAAATTAATCCAACACATTTAATTTCTCAAAGAACTCCCCCCGCCATGCCTCGTTTTTTACTTTTCCATCTTCTTCAAAGCAATAAATAGCAGTTTGTATTCTTGGGGATAAATTGCTGCATTGTGTTGGGCTGTAATTATATTTGTAACACATCCTTGTCTACTGTTGCTTTCACAGTAAAATTTACTCCATTCAACTGAGAGACTCCCACACAGTCAGAGCAAGCAGGAGTCAACGTCATGTGAATTGAGGCTTAAGACCCGAGGATTCTTAGTAGTGAGTGTGCACTGACACAAACCTTGTATTTATTCCAGCTACAGGTGATGTCATTAAAGGTAACTACTTGCACTTTAAATACAGACGCCCTGTATTTGCTGGCTAGCATCAGGTAAAGGTCTAAACTGTCTATTCAGAATTCTGGTCTCAGAGGAAAAAAAAATGTCAAAGAGAATTACAAAGAAGGTGCTTCACACTACCGGATGCACTTGGAAAATAACTGAGAAACAGAGAAAACCACATTCATGTTTGTCTTTTAAAGACAAATGTCTGCACCCATGCAGTGTACTCAACTCTTATTTTTACTGCCGGATTTTTGTGCAGTTTTTCCAGACCCTCCATGACCAGCAAAGGGGCGGGGCTGGGGGGGGGGCGGAATCAGAGCGTTCATGTATGGCTCGAGGAATTTGTTTGAAAATCTTGAGCAGAACTGGAAAGACAGTATAAGGAATGTACACCCTTGCCTGGGGCTGGGCTCCTGAGAGGCCTAGGTCAGTGTACCTAAAGCACAGGAGACCCAGGAAGACAGCAGCCTACCGGGTGGGGCTGGGTGAATGGCGCCAGGCTGGAGCCTGCAGAGTGCTCCGAAGCACCGTGGGAGCAGGAAAGAGTCTATGCACACCCCCTCCACGCCTCCCCACTCCACAACACCCGGCTGGCCCCGCCCCTTCATCCTGCAATAGTTTCTCACGGAAATGTATCAGTTGTGTTAACATATAAACGGGTTAAAAAGAGTTCAATGATTATTCTTTCTAGTTGCTCAGCTTGAATTTCTAATGTGATACATATCAATAAGTATAATGCAAAAAGCTCACGTTCACTGGAGTCTGAAGAAATTTTTGAGTGGGAAGGGTCTTGAGAACCCTATGGATTACAACATCCAGTCTTGACTCACACACATGTTACCTGACTTTATTATTTTATTTCATTTAAAAATTTTAATTGTGTACTGTGGACACAGGATCTGTGTATATAGTTTAGGTTGGTCTGGGACTTCAGTCCCCCGGCTTTTTTATTGAGTCCTGGGATAACACAGCAATAAGCCCTAGCTGCATGCAGTTTAATATAAATGAATATTTTCTGTCTTCCTTGATAACTGTTAGGACCTTACATTAAGTTAAGTTCATTTCTTTGTTTCAGTCTTTTGTGCCTGGATTTTAATGATTGTGTTTTTGCTTTTGACAATACAAGACTTTATTAAGGGTTGGTGTGAAGGCCCAGATGCTAATGGCTCCTGTGGATAAAGGCTCAGTGGCTAAAGGCAACTGTGGATAAAGGCTCAGTGGCTAAAAGAACAATCTGAGTTTGTTCCTCAGAACATGTTCACATGGTAGGAGCAGAGAATTGACTTTCACAAGTTGTTCTCTGATCTCCCAGTGTACACTATGAGATCGAAATAGAGAAATATACTAATGGGTAAAAATACTGAAGTAACATTTTTTCAAGAGCAGGTCTCACATTGTAAGTCCAGGCTAGCCTGGAATTTGAAATCCCCCTGCTTTGGCTTCCTGAATGTTGAGATTACAAGTACATGCCATCCTAGTCAATACTTATTTGTTTTTACTAATATAGTAACAGGTTCCGTCATTCTCTAACTTGTCTTAAACACTGGTGCTTTGGATAGGAATGATTTCTATGCTACCAGGTTGTACGTTGGATTGTATGTTCGAAAAACTGCTGAATAAACCTGGGGATGTGACTCAGTTAGTAGAGTGCTTGTTTAACATTCAATAATCTGGATCCCTGATCCTTGGGCTGGATCCTCAGCACCGAAAAAAATGGGATGTGGTAGAACAGACCTGTAACCCCGGCACTTGAGAGGTAGAGGATAGCAGGATCTCAATTTCAAGGTCATCCTCCATTCTGTTGAGCGTTTGAGGCCAGTCTGAGCCGCAGGAGATTTCATATTAAAACACATACATACATACATACAGAGAGAGAGAGAGAGAGAGAGAGAGAGAGAGAGAGAGAGAGAGAGAAAAGTTTCATAGATTTTTTCATAATGTCCAGTACTTTTTCTTTGTAAAAACATGCAGGCAAAACACTCACACACATAAAATCAAATAAATAAGTCTTTACAATTTCCTTTAAGAAGAAATAAAATAAAAGATCACATTGATGTAATCAGGGGCTTAGCAGAATCTAGAGTGGATTGTGGGACATAGTTTTGAGTGTCTATAATTTGTCCTGGGCAGAAACTGTAGCTCTCTAGGGAACTCAGTGGAGAGCAGCTGTGTTTACTAGGGCCTCTCATAGTTTATGGGAATGCAGGATTAAGAAACTACTTGAAAATTTGGCTTCACATTTCATCAGCTCTCCTCAGCTTCTTAGCCTGTTGACCTCCAGTGCAAATTAATTCTAGAGGGTGGAAAAGAACGTTGTCGAGAGTGCTTGTCTTTGCAGCTCTTCTTTTTGGGATGTTAGCCTTCAGTGTTCCATTTCTCTCAGAAACCACTAATGCTTATTCTTTCACTTCTAGCCGTGTGAACTGGCAGAAAGTTTTCTTAGTTTCTTAACCAGAACTTTGCTCTGCCTTGCTTCTGAGTCTTCTCACATCGTATGTTTTGAGTGGTCAAATGTCCTGCTAATAGAGGTTGGTTCACCTTCCTGTACTTCCCTTTGCTGAAGCCTTGGCACTTAAGTTCCAGGTTTATTATTATTACTGGCGGTTTCTCCATGCTCCCTGCCCCCCCCCCCCCCCCCATAGCTCTCTGTGACCTAATAGTCCATGATAGCAGGCCAGGGAAGTGTAGACAACAACCAGTCCTATTTATTACAATAAGAGCTCATCACGTTCAGCTCTTGTTCGATCTCAGGCATTTTAGGTAACCAGCAACAGTAAGAGAAGATTGTTACAAGCATTGACTCTGAGATCTGATCATAGTTGGCCTTCATCTCTGACCTCTTTGTTTAGAAGCTTTGTGTTCCCATGCGTGTCACTTAGTTTTTTTTTTTCCAGGTAATTCTTTCCTTATCTGCAATAAGAGGCAAATCATAGAACATATCTTGAAGGTTTGTGAGACTAAAAAATATAACAGTGCTTGGCAAGTACTTTGAATTGGGTATGTATGAGCTACAAGTGCCAATCCTAGCAGCTGTAGATAGAGCTTGCACGAGTATAATCATAAGAAGGGTTTATTTCATATAAGAAACCTTGTACATTACTTTCATCCCCCACCTCTTTGTTTCTGAATCAGTCTCCTGGAGCACAAGATGGACTTGAATTCACTGTATAGCTGAGGATAGTCTTGAACTCAATTCTTCCTCCATCTCCTACAGTGAATATTGTTAGATTAAAGCTAAGAGTGGGAGTTTTGTGAGTTTGTATGAAAGTACATTATTTTTAAGATTTAAAATAAATTGTATGTGTGTTGGGGCATATGTTCGTGTGTGAGTGCAGTTGCCTGAGGAGTCCAGAAGATGATATTAAATCCCCTGATGTCAGAGTTTACAGATGGCACCAAGCCACCAGACATAGGTGCTGGGAATCAAATTCCAATCCTCTGCGAGAGCAGTACAAACTCTTTGTCGGATGATCCATCTCTCTAACCCCTGCTTATTTTTTGCCTCAATTTTATTACTTATAAATAATTTTGTCTCACAATATAATAATACATAAGTGGGTTGTATACATTAATACATTTCCCCCAAAACTGGCTTTTTTATGATGAAAGTGTATTTACTTCAATATATGTAACTGATTTTTGCCTGCTGTTTTTCTTCCCCAAGTCCTATGTCTAGAGATATAGAAGGAATAGTGGCTTCTTTTTGAGGTAGGAGAAATTTTGTAGCTCTAGTTAGCCTTGAGCTCACATAGATAACCCTCAGCAGTGATTACAGAAGTGCCATGATGTCCTGCTCAAATATTTACTGAAGCCTCATTATTTTCCCCCAAGAAAATTGATAAATATATGGAAAAATCATCAGGCTTTGGAGAAGAGTTCTCTGACAGGCTGATTTGAAAGGGACTCTAGAGTATAATGCTTCTTTTAATTGAAAAGAGGTGAGAGGCACATTCCCTTGGTTAAAGGAACTGCCGGCCATGGTGAGAAAGGAGGTTTCCTAAGTGATTCCTCACGTTGTCATTAGGATCAGCCTATGCCGTATTCTGCCTGAGTCTTACCCTGAGGGGATCATGGCATGAGCGAAAGCTAAAAGGACTGGTTTGAGCCAATCTCTTAGATCAGAATGTTCTGCGTCAGCAGTGGTGGGGCCAGTGGCTCCTGCAGAGACCCATAGACAGCTCTATTGATTTCAGTAGCAACAAAAGCCAGTATCCTCACTGTGGACATCTGCTTCTTCCAGAATGGATAGGAGCAGGCTTGGTGCAAATACTCGTTTCTGCTGGAGATGGAGACAGTGCTTCTGTCAGGTATCAGAATCGTTGCTTCTTTTGCTGGGAATTAGCCACATACTTGTGAGTTTTTGGCATTGTTGGTAATAGTGCACCTGGTTGAGAAAAGCTGAAGTAGGGAGGAGGGTTGGGTGTGTGTGGAGGGAGACAATGTGTGCTGTAAGATAGTTATGGAGCACACTGGAGAAATCTCCTGTGAATTCCAAGATCTGGAAAATGTCTGAAGGGTATTAGATTTTTTTTCTAGTAGGCCGAGGCAGGCAGTTGTGGCTGTTGTGAAAGATCATCATCTCTGGGCTGGAGTGGCTTGGGGAATGCAGGGCTCTGGAATCATGGTGGTGATGATCAGGATATAGGAATGACTATAGTTTTTCAAATACAGCATCTCCAAAGCTACCATGTATGCTATACTAATGTTTTCCATTCATTTAGCTCCCAGGCTCCAAATGAAGCTGAATGAAACAGATGAAACTACATAAGAATTTGTCTCATGGCTGGAGCTGGAGCTCTAAAGTTCAATTCACAGCACAGCCAAAACAATCCCATCATTTAAAAAGTATGGATCTGTTTGGTACTCAATGTTAATGCAATTTTTAACCACCTTTCTGCAGTTGGGGCTCCTGTAACTTTTAGATGAATAACTTTTGCTGTTGCCAAAATTCAGTTGTAACATTAAAAAGTGTGTGTGTGTGTGTGTGTGTGTGTGTGTGTGTGTGTGTGTGTCCCCATGTCCGAAGGGAAGAGTACACAGTAGAAAAATTCCCTGGTTGCAGGGATAGTAGCACATTTGAAGACCTGAAAGTGTGCATATGTGTGTATATATGTGAATGTAGAGGTCAGAGAACAACTTTCAGGAGTTAGCTTTCTCCTTCTACCATGAGGGTCCTGAGGATGGGACAGTCCATTAGGCTTGATAGCAAGCATGTTTACCTGCTGAGTCAACGGAGACTTTTGAGACTTAGTTTTGTATCCCCCCTTCTTCTCTCCCGCATGACCCCCCCTTCTTCCTCTATTTCTGTCTTTGTTTCTGTAAGTTCTCTCAGTCTAGCCTAGGCCAATTGGTACTCATTATATAGCGCAGACTAGATGTGAACTCACACGGAAATCCTCAGCTTTAGTGTTGGGTTTATAGCCATGAGTGAGCCACCATAGCTACCTTTCTGTATTCTTTCAAAGTTAGCCAGTGTCATTGATTTGTAGTAGTCTAACAATTCCTTTCTCTATTCCAGACCTCTCTCTTGTTCTTTAGCTATCTCCTTTGTCTGGTAGGCTTCCTATTATCCAATCCACATTTCAAACTTATTGGGGATACACAATATAAACAAGTAAACAACAAAAGCTATATGCTTCAAATTTTCCTCCATAACTCTTCCATATAGCCCAAAATACCCATTGCATTAAAAAATGCTACTGTCTTTCTTGAGAACTCAGTCCTTCAGACTATGAGGACTTTTCTTTCTTCCTTCCTCCCTTCCTCCTTCCATCCTTCCTTCTTCTCCTCCCTCCCTCCCTGTCTCTCTTTCTTCTTTTTTCCCTTTTATGGAAAATAGAATTCTTTCTTACAAAATATATGCTTATTATGATTTCCCCTCCCTCTATTTCTCTCAGTTCCTCTCCACCACCCCCCTTCAATCTGGATCCACTCCTATTTTTGCCTCTCACTAGAAAACAAACAGGCTTCTAAGGAATAATAATAAAATATAATACAATTTGATAAGATAAAACAAAAACTAGCACATTGGAATCAGACAAAACAAACAAACAGAAGGAAAAGAGCCCAAGAGAAGGCACAAGAAACAGAGACATAGAGACTCACTCATCTGCACACTCAGGACTCCCAGAAAAAGCTGATATTAGTTGGTTACTCTCACAAGCTTTGTGTCACAATTGCACTAGCATATTGCAAGTATAACACTATTGTAGATCAAAGGTTTTATAGCTGGGTTGGTATTTATGTTCATCCTTTGGTAGTCTGCAGAGTACCTTCTTGTACCAAAGATGCTAGAACATAAGGGTGAAGGCTCTATGTAGGCACTAGCTAGACTTCTTTATGTTCAATGAGTTGTGTAGGTGTTGTCTTCAGCAATAGAGCCTTACCATCAGTTTGTGGAGAGCAGTTATACTCTTGGCAACAGCCTAGGTGGCTTGGTTGTTCCTATGGGATATCTTTGGCCAACAACTCAATTAGATGTAACCCATTCCTGGTAGGGGAAGCTTCATTTGGTGACAAGAGATGTCCAGATGTAGCTCTCTCTCCCCTATTATTTAATGATTTCATTGAAATCACTTTTATATATTTTATATTGTAGGAAGCTTTGACTGTAATAGGTTTCCACACTATCTCTCAAATAACCCTAATTTTTTTTCTGTCTCTCCCTGTATTTTCTCCCTTATCCCCCTCTTTCCTCTCCTTCCCCATTTGATCCTCCCATTCTTGTCTCCTCTGCATCCACACATAACTATCTATTTTATTTCATTTTCCTAGGGAGATCTATCTGTTGCACCCCCCTCAACCCCTACTCCCTAACTCTATACCTAACCCTTGTGGTTGTATATTGCAGCTTGGTGATCATTGACTTAACAGCTAAGAGCACATATAAACAAATGTATAGCATATTTTGTCTTTCTGGGTCTGGGTTACCTCACTCAGGATGATCTTTTTTCTAGTTCTATCATTTATCTGTGAATTTCATGATCTCATTTTTAAAGGCTCAATAATAGTCCATTGTGTAAATGTATCATATTTTCTTTATTCATTCTTCCATCGAGGGACATCTAGGTTGTTGCCAATTTTTGGCTTTTATGAATAGAGCAGCAATGGACATGGTTGATGAAGTGTCTCTCTGGTGTTGTTCTAATCTTAAATGACCTTATAATAATAAAAAAAACAGTACCAGATATTGGTGTAAAAGCTGAAAGATCAGAGAAGCAGAGCAAGCCACAGCCAACTTCACCTGGCCAACTCCTCAGCCAATCCTTTTTCCATGAATCCTCAGATTGAAAGCTTCTGAGTCCTCACCCAAAAGGGTCTCAGCTGAACTGCCTTAGTTCCTGTTTACTCATGCCTTATATATCTTTCAGCATCCTGTGGTCACTTCCTGGGATTAAAGGCATATGTGTTTCCCCGTACTGGGATTAAAGTTGTGTGCCATCACTGCCTGGCTCTGTTTCCAGTGTGGCCTTGAACTCACAGAGATCCAGACGAATCTCTGCCTCCCAAGTGATAGGATTAAGGGTGTGTGTCACCACTGTCTGGCCTCTATGTCTAATCTAGTGGCTGGCTCTGTCCTTTGATACTTAAGACAAGTTTTATTAGGGTAAATAATATATCACTACATTTCCCTTTTTTGTCTAGAATAATAAAAGAAAGTTATAACTAATATAAGAAAAACTGTATACAATAAGTATATACAATATATACAATCAAGAGTTACATTAACAATGTCCAGTCCATAAACATTAGACAAATTCAGAGGAAATACTCCATTATCTATCCTATTTTGATGAGTCCAAAATGTTGTACCTAATTCACGTTCTATCCCAACTTGTATTATGAACCAAAAATATCTTTTGATGTCTTTCAATTTTATATACTTTACACATCTTCAGTGAACAACAAGGAAAACTATAAATACAACTAACTAATCTTCAACTCCCTCAGAGACCTGAGAAGGAAATAATATTAACTAAGTAAGCAGGAAGTGCAAACAAGCAACTTCCAAAAAAGTAAGAAATGACAGAAACAGGTGGCTGTCTGAACAGTCACCCAAGATTTCTCTGCAACATTGGGGCACCCATCTTCGGTCTATAGGCCTAGAAAATCTGACAGATTCATCTGTGAAGCAGGATTTTCTAAAAGGCCCTCCTATCTTGTCTTGGCAAGGTTCAGCAGTCCTTTCTTTTGTGTCCTGTTTGTCCATTTGGACAGCATACTGTCAGCAATCAAGGCAAGGACATTTCCTTGCCCATTGACTAACTTTTTCTACAAGGAAAGTATAATCCATATGGAGCTTCTTTGATACCCATCATCTTCTCTGAAGTAGATTTGTGCTGCCAGGAGCAGACATGTCTCATTGTCATAAAAAAATCTATGTTATTAAAACATTTTAAATGCCGTATTCTGTAGATCTCTGGAATATTTGAAAATGGCCTGTCTATTTAAAATACATTTCTGTTTGGCCTTGAAAACATACCTAATATGACTACAAGTTTGTTGTTTGAATTTTAGATGGTCTTTTAATAAAAAACCCAGAGCCAGATATCAGGGTGAAGGCTGAAGGATCAGAGAAGCAGAGCAAGCCACAGCCACCACCTATTACCTCACCAACTTGATGAATCCTCAGACTGAAATCCTCTGAGTCCTCACCCGAAAGGGTCTCAGCTGAACTGCCTTAGTTTCTGTTTACTCATGCCTTATAAACTCTTCTCCACCCTGCCATCACTTCCTGGGATTAAAGGCATGTGTGCTTTCTAGTACTGGGAATAAAGTTATGTGCTGTCACTGCCTGGCTGTTTCCAGTGTGGCTTTGAACTCACAGAGATCCAGATGTGACACATCTCTGCATCCCAAGGGATAGGATTAAGGGTGTGTGACACCACTGTCTGGCCTCTATGTCTAATCTAGTGGCTGACTCTGTCTTTTGATCCTTAAGGTAAGCTTTATTAGGGTACACAATATATCACCACACTCTGGTAGGACAAAGCATCCTTTGGGTATATGCCCAATATTGCTTGAGCTAGATCTTGAGATAGATTGATTCCCATATTCCCTAGGAACTGCCACATTGATTTCCATAGTGGCTGTATAAGTTTGTGTTCCCACCAGCAATGAATGAATGTTCCCCTTACTCCAAATCTTCTCCAAATGAGCTGTTATTTGCCTTATTGATCTTAGCCATTCTGACTTCTTCCTTTCCAATTTATATTCCCCTGATCTCTTTCAATTGTCTTATTATTCTAGTTAATAGTTCAAGTACTATATTGAATAGATATGAAGACATTGGACAATCTTGTCTTGTTCCTGATTTTAGTGAAATCACTTTGAGTTTCTCTCCATTTAAGTTGATGCTAGCTATGGGCTATGCTGTTAAACTGCCTTTTTTTGTTGAAGTATGTTCCTTATATCTTTAATCTCTCCAAGACTTTTATCATGAAGGGGTGTTGGATTTTATTAAAGGCCTTTTCTACATCTAATAAAATAATCCTGTGCTTTTTTATCTTTCAATTTGTTTATATGTTAGATAACATTTATTGATTTATGTATGTTGAACCATGCCTGCATCTCTGGGATGAAGCCCACTTAATGGTAGATGGTCTTTTTGATGTGCTGTTGGATTTGGTTTTCAAGTATTTTATTGAGAATATTTGCATCTATGCTCATTAGGAAAATTGGTCTGTAATTCTCTTTCTTTGTTGAGTGTTTATGTGGTTTGGGTGTCAGGGTAACTGTGGTTTCATAAAATGAACTGAGTAACATTCCTTTTATTTTTATTTTGTGGAATAATTTGAGGATTATTGACATTAACTCTTTGAAAGTCTGGTAAAATTATGTGCTAAAACCATTTGGCCCTGGGCTCTTTTTAGTTTGTAGACTTCTAATGACAGCTTTTATTTCTCTAGAAGTTAGAGGTCTGTTCAAATTGCTTATCTGATCTTTGATATTAAGGTGTGTTACTTGGATGCAGTCTGTGTCCTTCTACTGGAACTGAGATGGCTGATGTTGAGATATCCATGAACAGTGTTTTTTGAGTCTTGTGATTTTGTCATCACCTTGGTTGTTGCTGTTGTTGTTGTTGTGTGTGGTGGTGGTGGTGGTGGTGGTGTGTGTGTGTGTGTTTTCCCTCTTTTGATTTTCTGGACTGGGGTTGTTTATTCCTTGTGTTTCCTTGGGTATTACTAACCTCGTTAGATCTGAGTTTTCCTTCTAGTATCTTCTGTGAGGCTGGATTTATAGATAGAAATTGCTTAGATTTAGTTTTATTATGGAATGTCTTGTTCTGTTTATTTTGATTGACAGTTTTGCTGTGTATAGTAGTCTGGGTTAGCATCTGTGGTCTCTTAGAGTCTGCAGGACATCTGTTCAAGCCCTTATGGCTTTTAGTGGCTTCATTGAGAAGTCAGGTGTTATTCTAATAAGTCTGCCTTTATATGTTACTTGGTCTTTTCCCCTTGCAGCTTTTAATATTCTTTGTTTGTTATGTACATTTAGTGTTTTGATTCTTATGTCTTGAGGGAAATTTCTATTCTGGTACATTCTATTTGATGTTCTATATGCTTCTTGTACCTTGAAAAGCATTACCTTCTTTTGGTTTGGGAAACATTATTCTATGATTTTGTTGAAAATATTTTCTGCACCTTAGACCTGGAATTCTTCTCTTTCCTCTATTCCTACTATTCTTAGATTTGGAACTTTTCATTGTGTTGTTCATAGACTCTGACAAACTAGTTCTCAACAAACAAAAGCAGATTACCTGAGTGAATCAGTCCACACTCATCAATTTCCTTAATAAAATTGCAGACTGGAGAATGCATCAATGTCATCTTTAATTTCCAAGGCTACAGCATTAGATCTGTCTCACATTATCTCTTGACTGAATCTTTAGGCCACCCTGCTTTTCCTGCTCCTCCTCTAGGTCTGTTTGCCAGAAAACACAGGTGTGAGATGAGTCTTACTATTCTCACAACTCTGCTTATTTTCATTGTCTTGTTTAAAAATTTTCAGTGTGTCTGGATCTCTATCCACGGAAACTAAACTTTCCTAACATGTGTCTAGAGCATTCACTATTTGTCTATCTTAATCGTTTCCATATTCTTCATTCCAGATTCTCTAGTGGGCCTTCATATAGGAGATGTCTGATATGTATTAATTGCTAATGCTCAGGATTCACCACAAACCAATCAAATATTGGGATCTCTGTGTTGGTACTGGGATCTGTAGTTCTAAAAGCTCCCCCAGGTGACTGGAATGTACAGCCAGTCACATTGAGAACATCTGTCCAAACTGCACTACTTTTGTTTTCTAAAGTGCATCTTGATTCTTTGATCTTATGTTTTTGCCTAGGCAGTTGTTTTCTATTAGCATATTATTTGGGGAGGATTAATTAACAAAGAGTATAATAAAGAAATGTTACTGTTCAATGTGACACATTTTGAAAATTGTGTACATTCTTGTATCTGCCACCTCAAGTAAGAGTATTCTCATCACCCAGAAACGTATTTCTTCACAATTAATATAACTCCATCCCAGAAATCATTAGAGACTTCCAACAGTATAGATTAGTTTTATCTGTTCTTGGACATCATAACATTGCATGTAAAAAGCATGTATTGTTTTCTCTATTTTTTCCTTAATAAAATGCCTGAGTTTTATTTATGTAAATCTATGCACAGTAGTTGGCTCTTTTATTGCTGAGAAACATCCTGTTGTATGAACATATTATAATTTTTGTATTTGTGGTTTAAACTAATATATTTCTTTATTTCATGTATATATGTGTACACATGTGCCACTGAACTTTAATGGAGGTCAGAGGACAAATTGCAGGAACTGACTTTCTACTTCTACCATGCAGATCATGGGGAGTGAACTCAGGTGGTCAGGTTTGGCAGCAAGCACTTTTACAGGGTGAATGATCTCCCAGCCCTGTGTTTGTGTTGCGTTTTTGTTTTTGAGACAGGGTTTCTCTGTGTAGCCCTGGCTGTCCTGGAACTTGCTCTGTAGATCATGCTGGTGTAAAATTCACAGAGATACACCTGTCTCTGCCTCTTGAGTACTGAGATTAAAGGTGTGAGCCACATTACCTAGCTTCAGGTTTTTGTTTTTGTTTGATTGTTATCGTTGCTGCTTTGTGTGTGTGTGTGTGTGTGTGGTGATATTTTATTTGTTCTCTAGCAAATAAAGCTTGCCTGGGGATCAAAGGAAAAAGCCAGCCACTATATTAAACATAGAGGTCAGGCAGTGGTAGCACACGCCTTTAATCCTAGCATTCGAGAGGCAGAGATTCATCTGAATCTCTGTGAGTTCAAGGCCACACTGAGAACAGAGCCAGGCATGGTGGCACATGCCTTTAATCCCAGCACTAGTTAACCATAGAGGGCTGGAAGCCTATACAGACTGACAGGAAGTGATAGAGCTGGGTGGAAAGAGGAAGTGATGTAGCTGGGCAGAGAGAGGAAGTAAAATGGCAAAGCACAGAAAGGTATATAGGCATGAGTATATAGGAAGTAGCTCGCTCTTAGGCTGAGGATTTCCTAGCAGTAAGAACTTGTGGTTAACTATTCCTCTCATCTTTCAGCTTTTACCCCAATATCTGGCTCCAGGTTTTTTATTAATAAGACCATTTAGCAATTCGTGGTGTGTGTGTATGTGTGTGTGTGTGTGTGTGTGTGTGTGTGTGTGTGTGTGTTTTAAGTAGGATTTTCTATAGTCCAGGCCATTCCTCAAGGATGATCTTGAATTCCAGACCCTCCTGCCTCTATCTCCTATGCATTAGATTTGCATAGGTAACAGCCACCATGCCTGGCACCACAATTTGCTTATTAACTCCTTAATCTGTGGACATTGGGTGGTTTTGACACAGACACTATCTGAAACCCTATTAATCCTTTAAGTTTCAGTCAAACTTCTCAGTTTGACAAGAAGTTTTTCTTCATTCTCTACTTACTACTGATATGAACATCATATCATTGAAACAGCTGTGTCAGACACACCTGTTAACAAAGTTATATATTATTATATATGTGTTAATTTTAAATATATTCTTTCTTTCTTACTTTTCTTATCTCAAGCACTTAAGGAGACTTTTCTTCTTGAGCAAGAATTAGATAATTGGGAGATAAACTCACAAACTACAGATCTCCTGCTCAACACTTGGGGACTTGGGTGGTTATAACTGTATGGTGAAATAAGTTAAGTGGTAGGTATATGCTAATAAAGGGAAAGATTATTCATGTAATTTTTGATGATGATCATTTCTCTTCCTTTGACCATACAAAAATCTAGAAAATCTAATTTCCTTCCAAGGGCATATATCAATAGGACATATCCAATCCAAGGTCATATAGTATCTCAAGCATGTTTTAAATTGACATTTAAGTCTTTTCTCTGCTTAGAAATTTTATAACACCTCTTTTTACCCCATTTCTTTTTCCTTTTCCCAATAGGGATTTATTTATTCAACACACACACACTTATTGTTCCTTCCAGTTATCGTCAGGTCAATTGTCAACCTTCACAGTGCTGGAGGGTGTAGCTAGAGTTTTCCGGCCTGGCCCACAGTCAGGACAAATCTCTCTCACCTGCCAGTCCCACAGCCGCTCAGACCCAACCAAGTAAACACAGAGACTTATATTGCTTACAAACTGTATGGCCATGGCAGACTTCTTGCTAACTGTTCTTATATCTTAAATTAGTCCGTTTCTATACATCTATACCTTGCCACGTGGCTCGTGGCTTACCGGGATCTTTACATGCTGCTTGTCCTGGTGGTGGCTGGCAGTATCTCCTTCCACCTTCCTGTTCTTTTCTCTTCTCTGTTAGTCCCACCTATACTTCCTGCCTAGCCACTGACCAATCAGTGTTTTATTATTGACCAATGAGAGCAACACATTTGCCATACAGAACATCCCACAGCAGGAGGGTGTGTCATTTAGTATGCAGATAGCATTATAATGAAGTTAGAGGTTATTAGGTGATCAGTCTGGCAGCCATTTTGGATCCAACAAAGTTTGGCTTTCCCATATGGAGAGGAACTTCTGGATTACAGATATCTTCTCCTCAAAGATAGGATTAGGGTACTGCAGAAATTCAGTAATGTCACTTAGGATGTACTCAACACAACCTCCCCCTTTTCTTACCCATACTGCTGCCCATTTATTTCTTCTTTTTGTAGTAACAAGTTTCAAATCACATTCCTTTTGGTAGGCTGTGGAGAAGAATTCATTCTGTGCCCTTTCCATCTCCTAGAGCCTGTCTGTCTCTCTTGGCTTGTCCATGAATACCCATCCTATCTATACATCCAGTAATAGAAGGCTGAGCATCCTTTTCCACAGGATGACTTTGAACTCTTCATTTCCTGCCTCAACTTCCTAAGGGCTGGGCTTTCAGTCATGAGCCATATCTAGTTGCTTTGGTTTTTGTTACCTTCTATGATTATGACTTTTTTCTGCCGTGCTTTCACTTTTTATAAAATATATTCTCTATTTACAAAATTTATTTTTTTTGTAAATTTACAAAATACGGCATCCTTTATTGATCAACATAACATTAAATAGCATACCTTTGTGGTAAGGTCACTTAAAATGTATTCTCTTAGTAATTTTAAATATACAATGCAGTGTTTCTGACAGTAGATTTTCAAATTATATATTTTTTCGTTTTGGTAAATGTACAAAACAATTTATTCCGGTGTGACATTTTCATACATGTATATATTATACTTTCTTTATATTCACCTCCTCATCTCTTTTTCTGGTCTATTCTATCCTCTCCTACTAGTCTCCTTCCTGTCCCCAAATATTCACCTTTCTGCTTTCATGTCATATCTATTTCGATCTGTCTGTCTATATCCATCTATTTGTAGAGAGGGATAGATAATTTGGGTCATCAGGCATGACAACTAGCAACTTTATTTGCTGAAACATCTCACAGGTCCCCCTCTTTCTCTCTCTCTATTTTTTTTTTCTGCCTGTGAGACAGAACATGTATTTTTAAATAATTTTTTCACATTTATTCATTTTGTGTATGTGCCTGTGCCACAATGTGTGTGTGTGTGTGTGTGTGTGTGTGTGTGTGTGTGTGTGTGTGTGTGTGT
>CABHPR010138508.1:4713-27560 GCA_902168415.1 Peromyscus melanophrys
ACACACACACACACACACACACACACACACACACACACACACACACCCCTCTGTTGTTTGACTTTTTCTGGGGAGACAATGACAAACACTTTTTCACCTCAAATAAGGGAGCATCAACAACAGAGCAAAGAACAAAAAGTGATTTCACCCAGGTCTAGCTGAGTGAAGCTGTGAGTTTATTGGGGTTACTTACAGGGGTTTGAGTGACTCAAAGGCAGCTGTCTCACTGAAGAGACCACTGCACCAGGCCTACAATTCACAAAAGCTGCATCATTGGAGTTTTAGTGACTGGCAGACAGCTTGGCTGGTCAGAGAACCTCTTCTTCTCATTGCTTTTATAGCCTTTGAAGGGTTGCCTTGTGTATCCTGTAACTCTGAGGAGGTTACTGAGACTTGTGAGTTGTGTTTACTTTCTGAGCCTTAGTAAGCTTAGCTCTAGGAAAAGATGTTTCCATTTGGAGGATACAGCTACACAACAAACACCAGCCCTTCTTCTGGCTCTAGCATTGTTTCTATACCTTCTTCTATGATATTTCTTTTCATGAGCCCTACAGAGTGTGATGAAGATGTTTCCTTCATAAAGGGTCACCGTGCCACAGCAGCAGTCCCATTGTCTCTATGACTAGTTATGATCCTCTTCAACTCACCTCCTGTTGCAAAAAATAAATAAATAAATAAGCTTCTTTTCATGACCAGCTGAGACAGCAGCAGTACTGTGTAGGCATAAACACCAGTGATTAGAAGATAACTTGATAGGAACATCACATCCATTCACAAAGCAAGAGCAGTGGCCTCCCCTCTAGAGCCTGTCATCTCCCCGGCCATGGGCTTTATCCCTGGCTCACAGTTCCGGATGCGAGTTCCCTTCTGTGGAGTGGGCCTTAAACCTATTGAACCTCAGCTGGTTACACCATAAAAGTTGTATCGCTTATGGCACCAGTGTGTACATCTTGTCTGGCTTGTTGGTAGCGTAGCACGCAGGACCCATAACATCCCTCCAACAACCTACTTAGTATCTCCTAGCACTAAGGAAGTCAACCAGAAGGGAGGAAGCTTCTGGCTCAGTCTCAGCCTGCCTTTCCCATGGCTTGCAGCCAGCCAGCATAGAGGGAGCTTCCCATATGGCTATGTACTCGACTCATACCATACCCATGTACCTTAGGCACACACACATATCATGCATACACACTTATGCACATATACACACATACTGTGTGTATATATATGTGTGTGTGCACATATATGTATATACATATATATATACATGCACATATCTATCTATATCTATATCTATCTATATATCCATGCACCACATATACAGAGGGGCTGTCCATGTTGCTGAGGATGCAGGTGGCAGCTGAAAAGCCTTAGCCATTGCGTCTCAAGATTGAGAGTGGGATGAGATGCCCACACATTGCTAGCCCAGCAGTCATGCTGGCTGCAACTTTCCCGTCACTGACACGAGACTCCTGCATTTATTGACACTTGATGCCCTGGTGCACACAGGCTGATAGGTGCAGTCTGTAGCCCTGGCGTGACTATGGTGACCTGTGTTTGGCCACTGTAGAGCTCCAGAGCTGCTGTCACCCCACGTCACTGGGGTAAGGCCTCAGCTCTTAGGGAGGCGTAGGCACCTTGGCAAGACATGGGGCTGGGAAAGCTGGGAAGGTCTGTCTGCAGAGGCAGAAGTAACCCTTTCGTTTTCTGTTTCTCTCCCCCTCCCCACCACCATCCCTTCCGGATATGTAGGCCAGAATCACTTCTTGGCCCAAAGAGAACCCAGGTTCCTGGTTCAGTGAATTCAAGCGTGGGAAACTGGTAAGGTGGCCGCACATCCTTTACCATTGTCTCTTTAAACCCGCCATCTCCTATCTTGCAGAGTAAAATGGCCCGCTGGCCCAAAGAGCAGCCTTCCACCTGGTATAGTCAGTACAAACGGGGTTCCCTGGTAAGTGGCCGCCTCACACTGCCTGCTTGCGGCTCGGCCTGGCTCTGGGGCTGCATGGGACTGGTCGCAGCTGGGCCACACCTGCTCTTGCCCTTTAGGCCAAATCGCTCCACATGCCTGACAGCAAGGCCCGATGGGTGTGGTGTCCCTTCCTCTTGCCTCTTCTTTCACCCAGGTCAGAGTTCCTTCCATCCTGGAAGTAGGTGGGTAGCTTCCCACTGAGATTCGGGGCATCCACAGCTGGAGATGGGCGCTCCAGTAAAGCCACATGCCATTACAGGTGGCACAACCTGGCTGACGCGCCACAGGGCAGAGATGTGCATAAGTCCATGGGCACAGCAGACGAGGTGGCACATTGAGGGGTCCTCCAGGCTGCTGCCGTTCACACCCTCTTCCTGGGCTGTGCAGGGCCTACAGGCTCTGGCTGCTAGTGACCTGGCAGTCCCCAGTTGCATCCGACATACATTAGTCTGTGTTTAACTTACGGGAGGTGTACCTCAGAACCCAATCACCTCGGAGGTGAAAAGACCTTAAAACATCAACCAGAAGGCTCTGTGGCCAGCCTGGAGGCCAGGAACTACTTCAATGCACTGCTGTGAGACCAGTGCTCTCCCACTCAAAATGGGATGTGTTCCCCTAAGCATTCTGAGCCTTTCCTGGAGTCAGCTCAAAGCTCTGTGACATTCTGCCAGACTCCAGGTTCCAGGTCCCGAGTAGAGCCCACATCTTCCTTTGACTCTCCTCTTGAATCTAGGGGGCCTCACCCTATGGGTCCTTGCTCACACAAACCCCATTTTGGGCTTCCACTGCCTTTCAGCACTGCACCAGCCTCAGCCTTTCGTGAGCACACAGCCATGTATTTCTGAGCACTCAGTAGCTTCCGGGATCATCCTGCCCCTACCCACCTCTCTGTCATCCCTTGGCCTGGAGGCATGCTAGGCTCTGTCAGGGTCCTGAGGAGCTCAGCCTGTGCACAGAAGCTGCAGGCCTGTGCTCTTCTGACTTCAGCCTTCATAGCCTTCTCTTCCCTTATTGGGAGCTGGGCATCCTCATCTGTTGTTTCCTCTGCTTCCTTTGCTTTCTTCGGAGGAGGACCACTGGTACACAGAAGGACCTGTGGGGAGGGAAGCTCCATGAGCAGTGACAGGAGACCTGGGCAAGAAGGGCTGTGGGAGTGAAACTGCCCAGGGCTGAGATCCACTGGGTCCTGTCTGCCTGACCTTGGCCTGGCTTCCCCCTTCCAAAATGACTTCCACCTGGTATAGTCCAGGTCCCCCGGAGGGCGCCCACCCCAGTCACTATCCTTGCTAAAGGAGCAAATGATCATAGAATACCGATGTCTAGGCAGCCCCCTCTCACCTTTATCGTGAGTTGGCTGCCGGAGACAGAGGTGCAGGGACCATCCACAGCCAACCAGCCTGCCTCCAGGCTCCACTGCCTCATTCCCAGCTCCCTGTAACAACCACAGTAACTGGGGGGGAAGCCAGTCTCTGAGCTGCCTAAGATGGCTGCTCACACTGAAACTGCAGGGAATCCCCTAGGGCAGGGCCACCTGAAGACTCCAACCTGGGATAGTACTGGAGCTTCGGGTCCTTCTGTGTCTGGTGCCAACCCTGCCTCTGCTGTGGCATATGTCCTTTCTCAGTCAGTCATGTGACCTTCCAGGAGCGCCAGATGCCCAGACCGCCGGTTGGTATGCATTTTCCTCTGCAGAGTCTGACTGGTTTTTCTCCAGCTGTCTCCAAGGGAGTGAAGTTTGCTGATAGCTTGGGAACCCGCAGAGTGTCCTGCCGCCATGGTGGGAAGGAGCAGGGTCCTGGGCCTGGCTCCACCACCCCATTCTTTCCTCCTATTACTACTGAAAACGTGGGTTCTAAAGTTGTCACTGTTTTCTTGGTCACCATGCCCTGTGCCAGACCCAGTACTGCCCCAGCATTCCTTCAGTGCCCACATGCCCTTTGGAGTGGCTAACACAGAACAGTGTTAGAGCAGCAGCTGACTGGAGATGGGATTATCAGAGTGAGACACGGACCTCTGGCAGCCTCTTTGTCTTGATGAAAATGTCATTACAGGAACTGCCCTGCCGAGCCCTGCTAGTCTGCCTGGAGAGAGGCCTCCAGTCACACCCAGGCTGGGGAAGCAGTGTTTTGTCCCATAGCTAAGAATTTCACACCCCTGAAATGCTGATGTCTCAGAAAACTCTCTGCAAAAGAGATGTAGAAAAATAGACTCTCCTCTTGGGATGCCCATGCCAGCCTGCACTAGCAGAGCAGAGTGGCTTGAGATACTGGTGACACTGTGGAAGCCACTTACCAAGTGGCCTTCTCTTTCCCTGATGCTGGCCCTAGTTTGCTGTGGAGAGTGGTACCTTCCAGTGAGGGGTCCTCTCTCCAGAGACCTATTTCTTCTTTGCTGTGGTCAGTGGTCAGTGGGATCGCCTGTTTGCTATCTCAGAATCCTGTCTCCTGACAGAAGAGGACCCGCTTGTACAACTCAAATTCCCACACAGCTCAGATCCTACTCAGGCTGGTCCATCATCCATCCAGGCTGTGCCATTTCCCAAGGAATGGCTTGTGCTTGTGACATACGTGGTCCAAGGAAGGTGACGGATAGGCACCAGAACACGGGACCTGAGCTGGTGTAGAGGGAGGCTGGTGCACATAGCCTCAGGGGACAGTGAAGAGCAGTGACAGGGCTGTGACCAAATGTGACAGTTGTAGCATCTCCTGCCTGTGTGCCATGTGCCCAGCAGAGAGAAGAACCTCTGCCAAGGCTCAGGGTCAGATAAAACACTCAAGACCTGCCAGGGCAGCGAAGGGCAGGGTCACCAGAACCCCAGGAGCCTTTTCTACTCCCAGGCCTTATTCCCATGCGTCTTGTCCCAGGAAGTGAGCCCTTGCCTCTTGCTCCCACCGTCCTGACTCATTGATGGGAGTGTAGAGCTTTCTGTGTCCCATAGATGAGAGGACAGGTCTTAATGGAACGTATGTTCATTCAGTGCAGTCAAGCCAGGCGGACCCTGCCAAGTTGGGAGGAGACGGTTGGCTCCTCAGAAGTGGCCTGGAAGCTGGAGACAGAAAAGAGGGTCAAATGCAGGAAAACAGGACCCAGGCAGGCTCACTGAAGGAAGGAGCGCAGGCTCTGAACCTGGAGAGGCAGGGCTGCTGGATGAAGGATAAGAAGCAGACAGTCAGGCCCTGGGGAACACAGGTGTGTTTTCACTTGGCTCCTGTTCCCGGAGCTCCCAGGAGATCCTGTGTGCTGGCCTCAGGGGCAAGGAACACGGAAGCTTCCAGGCAGCAGCCTCAGGGAGATGGGCTTGGGCGAAGCCCTGTGGATGTGGGCAACTCTGTGGCCATTGCTGTGTCTCCAATCTGCTGATCCTCTTGCTGTACCCACCCCCCACCCCAGCTCTCCTACGTGGATGCCGAAGGCAACCCTGTGGGCGTGGTGCAAATGACCTTCCTGCGGCTGCTGAGTGCCTCTGCCCACCAGAACATCACCTATAACTGCTACCAGTCAGTGGCCTGGCAGGATGCCGCCACAGGCAGCTACGACAAGGCCATCCGCTTCTTGGGCTCCAACGATGAGGAGATGTCTTACGATAACAACCCCTACATCCGTGCCCTGGTGGATGGCTGTGCTGTGAGTATCGCATGTGCCCGTGATAGCACCTTGTGTGCCCTCCCTTGGGTGTGCTGCTCACTTAGTGCAAATTTGTGGGGGTACCTCCTGTGTGCCATTCCCTGAACTATATGTTGGGGATGCATGGAGGGCCAAATATGCCCCCAGCCTGGCCATATCAGAGTGTAGCTGACTTATTCAGGTCCGCCTTGGAGTTTAGAGTCAATTTCCACTTAAGTAGCTAGGCAGGGTGAGAACATGGACTGGGCATCTTTGTGTGTATGGAAACATGTGTCTATATTTGTGTGTGTGCACTGTGTGTATTAGTGTTAGGGGGGTGCATGTGGATGGCACAAATGATTGTTACTCCTCTTGAGTGACAAGGTCTCTCATGGGCTTTAACTTGCCAAGAAAGTTAAGCTGGCTGGCTAGTGAACTCCAGGAATCTGGCAGCCTCCCCCCAAACATACCCCCAGCACTAAGACTGCCAGCATGTGCCACTATACCCAGCTTTTTTTTGAAGGATTTATTTGATTTTTATTTTATGTGTGTGAGTGTTTTTGCTCACACGTATGTCTATGTACCACCTGCATGCCTGATGCCCATGGAGGCCAGAAGAGAGCATTGAATCCTCTGGAATCGGAGCTGTGGATAGTTGTGAGCCACCATGTGGGTGCTTGAGATTGAACCCAGGTCTTCTGCAAGAGTGACAGGTGCTCTCAGCCACTGAGCCATCTCTCCAGCCCTCATACCCAGCTTTTAAAATGTGTGTTCTGGGGATCAGATTCTGGCCTTCATGCTTGCGAGACAAGCACTTCACTGACTGAAACATTTCCACAGTCCAGGACTGGACTTCTGAGTGGGGGCAGCCAACCATACTGGGGAGCTCTCTCCACACCTCCAGGGGCAGGCTGACCACCTCCTCTGGGGAGGGCCATTCTAGTCGCAGCACCGAACATCATTCTGAGCTGTGGCATCCATTGCATCTCTGGATGCAGAGGCAAGTATAGGACAGAAGTGCACCGGGCTGGAGAGGGAGACGCAGCCTCCTCCTCTTTTTACTCCTGAAAAGAAAAGATCCTGCCTTGGAAAAGGTGGGGGAAATAATGACTCAGAACAGAATAACCCGCTGATGGGGAAAATTGGCTCTGTGTACTGGGAGGGGACTCAGGGAGAGGGAACAGACTGGCAGGGCTGTGGAGGCACAAGGCAACCCGAGGGGAACAGCATGCAAGGCTGACTAGAGTGGCCAACACGCTCTCTGCCCCCAAACCCCCGAGAAGTTCGGCCACGATTTGAAAGGTCACAATCCTCTCGTTCAATTGCAGGGCTCCTTCAGGAGGTTTTTGTCGTCCACATGCAGGCCAGTGGTGCCAAGGCCTGCCCAGCCTTGGGAGGCCGGCTTGATTCATTTTGTAATCACAGCCACTGAAATTGGAATTCCAACACTGGTATTGTGTGGCTGGGTAGCCTGATTGACGGGGCTGCCAAGCGACTGGCCCTGTGGAGGGGCCGGGAGTCACTGCACATCAATCCCGTTGTTTGTGCGGCTTTGTGTGCCCCTGGGGGGGCCGTTGCTAGCTGGCAATGGTTATTTATGTCTCTTCTTTAAATACGTCCCTCTCTAAGCGCTCTGATAATTGGAGCAACGGGGCCCCACAAATCCATGTGAAATCGCCTGCCAGCTCCACACATGGTGGCCCCTGGGGTGGGAGAGAGAGAGACCCACTCCATGCTGATGCTGTAAAGGGGGGAAGTGGGGCCTGCTGTAAGCTTGTAGGCTCATGACTCACTGGTATACAAAAATGGAGACCCCATCACTGACCTCACATGACTCTCCAAGACTATACCACCTTCCAGAGCCCAGGAAAGGCCAGGCTGATGACCTCATGTAAGTCTGGGTCTGTGAGCAGAGCCCAAGGTAACAGCCTAGATGGTAGGGCAGCTCCCAGACTGGCCAGGAGGTGAGAGTCTCACCTACCCCACAGCTAGCTTCATGGCTATGTAAATCCAGCCCCTGAAGATACCCAGATTTTTTCCCTTCCTTTTTTTTTTTTTTTTTTTTTTTTTGAGGCAGGGTTTTTTTGTGTAGCCCTAGCTGTCCTGGAACTCTCTCTGTAGACTAGGCTGGCCTGGAACTCAACTCACAGAAATTCACCTGCCTCTGCCTCCTGAGTGTTGGGATTAAAGGCATGGGCCACTGTATTTTTTTCCTTTTATAGTGTGTGTGTGTGTGTGTGTGTGTGTGTGTGTGTGTGTGTGTGTGTTACATATTTGTGTATATGCATGTTTCTTTTCATGTATAAACACATATACGGTTACACATGCACTTGTATATGTACATGTGTGTGTGTGTGTGTGTGTGTGTGTGTGTGTGTGTGTGTGTGCATGTGCATATGTAGAGGCCCAGCATTGGATTCTGTTGGGAATCATGGATCTTATTCATTGGGACAGTATCTCTCAATCAAACGCAGAGTTCACTGATAGGGCTTGTCTTGCTAGCTAGCTTGCTGTGGAATCCCATCTGTCTTCCAAAGCTGGAATTTCATGTGGACTGCTGCATTCATGTGTATTTCTGAGGGTTCAAACTTCTCTTCATATTTGCATAGCAAATACTTTAACCACTGAGCCATCTCTCTAGCCCCCAGATACATCACATGATAAGTTCCAGGCATGACCATGGGAGTGGAAATCCCTGGCTAGATCCACCCTCAAACTGGACTATGTTCTAAGCAAGCAGTATCTGTGCTGGGCTCCTGGTGGCAAGTTCTTTCAATGTTTCTCAAGGGACAGCCAGAAAACTATAAATGACAAAATCATACAAGACTCCTATTTAAGACAATTTTGCAGATTCTGAATCTACCCCAAGTCAGTCTGGATGGGCGGAGCCTGCAATGTGCAACTGCTCCTGGGCCACCGTGTGTCCCTAGCCTGGCTTTGAGCACAAGACAGAGGTGTCTTATCAGGACAGCTGTGGGTGGGTGGGGTCTGGGTGAGTGGAAGTTGAGAGCAGTGAAGACAGGACTTTCATGCCAGGTAGAGAAGGCGCTGCCCACCTTCCCACTCACCCCTGCACTCTCAGCGAGCTTTCCACATTCCAGCTGGAGACATCGAGCAGCAGAGTGTGTTATTTGTTGTGTGTAACATCTTAGCCTGCAAAGCTTACCAGTTTTAAAGAATTTACCAGTGTACTCAGGCCTAAGATCGGAAGCCTGAGAGTGGCTTAGTCTGCGGCTGTGGCTCAGGGCAGCTTGGGTTGGTTTGGTCGTGATCACCAATGACCATCGCCTAAGTGGCTTATAAACAACAGGAACTGCCCACAGTTCTTCAGGCAGGAAGTCCAAGGTTGAGACCATCACCTCGGGTTGTGCACGGTCACCTTGCAATGTTATCACATGGCAAAGATGGAGAAGGGTCTTTCTGGGATCCCTTCATAAGAGAAACAGTCTCACTCATGAGGGATCCATCCTCACGGTCCAATCATCTTTCCAAAGCCCAGCCCCCCACCATCACCTTGAGCAATAGGGCTCCTATTTGGACTTGGGGTACCCACTCAGTTTATACCCAGGGAGAGTAAGGCCCTGCAGCTGGGCACCAAACATGGGAGATTCAGGACTGACCCAGGGTTAGTAGAGGACCTCTATGGGGCAGTACCCTGGCATGTTGCACCCACAAAGGAGAAGCTTGCTGTCCATCTTCTTTCTCCTCATGATTTCTCCATGGGTTAGGCAGCAGAGGGAAAGCCTTCCCAGGTCAGACACAGTTTCATGTAAATGCAGTCTACATCCAACGTAGTGGGAGCCCTGACTCAGGGCAGGTGGCTAGTGGGTAATCCAAGATTCATAGTGGAAAGGTGGATGTTGGGGACCATTGAAGGAAGCTGACAGGATGGCAGGACCAGATTGTCCTCCGTGATAATGCCTCCATGATAAATGTTCTCAACTCCTGAAGTTAAGCTTGCTTGGTATTGAGGACAGAAGTACTCATGTCTTCCTCCCTATATTCTGGGCTGAGAGGGATGTCTCTGCTGGCAACTCCCCCACCTGGCTGAGGCTCGGCCTGCTTTTCCTAAGAGAGTTTTGTCCTCCTTTCCCCAAGAGTGCAGGTCTGAACACAAGAGGGGCACTGGCCTCTCTAACAGACTGCTCAGGAACTGCACCATCATGGCCCTTCCGTGCCTCAGTTTACCCAGTGCACTCTGGAACAGGTATAATGGAAGGATCCTTTGCCTGCCCATACCTGTGGAGGGGGCTGGAATGGCAGCAGAGCGCCTCCTGCCTCTCTTGTGTGAAGTCTTATGAGACGTCCCATCGCCTCTTTGCTCGGCCATGTTTCCTCCAACTTGCTGCTCTTGGTGGCTTAGGAGCTGGTGGGGCCTTGGGGCAGAGGGGGACCTGGGTCAGGGATGGTAGGTGACCTAAACACCTTAACTACCTCAAGAAGCCCCCGGCTTTAACTGCTTCTGCCTTCTTCCCCGTTCCTAGACCAAGAAAGGCTACCAGAAAACGGTGCTGGAGATTGACACACCCAAAGTGGAGCAAGTCCCCATCGTGGACATCATGTTCAACGACTTTGGTGAAGCCTCACAGAAATTTGGATTTGAAGTGGGGCCAGCTTGCTTCCTGGGTTAGGAGCTGCTGAGCCCACTGGTCTCCAGAGCAACCTCGTGACCTCAGCACCCCACTCGTGGGTGTCCTGTGCACGGCCCATCCTGGACAGTGAACATTTCTCACCCCCTGCCTGCCTGACTCATCTGTGCCTCGGACCCTCCGTGGCATTGGACCCCACACCCAGAGAGAACAAAGAGAAAGCCGTGTCCTCACGGAGCCGAATCACATGACCTAGCCACACCACAGCCTCTTGCCACACTGCAGGCCCTGGTCCCCAGCTCTCCTGACAGGTTCATCAAAGGTGTTCATGGACTGTTAGCCGGGAGTCAGGGTGGGGCAGTATTTGGAAATCACTTTAAAAAAAAATTCGACTTGAAGATATGTATTTCCCTCAACCTTCAAAAGATGTTCTGAGGTGGTCTTATAAAGGTCGCCAACGCCTTCTTGTTCTTTTTTTTTTTTTTTAAATAACCCTCAACACATCCACTCAGAGGCCAAATGTCATTCCACACGTGCCTTTCCGATGGATTAAAGGTGCTTATGTTTTTGTGAGAGTTTTAAGTAAATATTTGTATTGTATTGTTATAAATGTTAAGTGTGCCTGGCTTTCAATCTTGCATGGAAACTCAGCCTCAGGCTCATGGGGGAGAGCGGGCAGCTGGGACGGGGCACCAGCTCGGGCTTGCAATCTGGCTCTCTGTAGAGGGCGTCTCCTCACTCCCCCCCCCCCCCAGAACGTGCAATAAATTGGAAATTTGCTCAGTCAGCAAGAAGCTATGTTACCACTGCAGGTGCCTGGGCCCCTTTCCAGACTTTTAATTATTTTTCTCTTTTTGATTAGCTCTGAATAATTTTTTTATGGGGAGGGGAAAAAAGGCATTTGAGATCCTGCCTTTTCTACATGCACTCAGATTAAAACACAGGCTTAAATTAATCCTGATTGCTTCCTTTTTCCATGTTCCTTCCTGCAGAGGCTGATAGGAGAGTGTCCAGGGCTGGAGAACCGCGTGTTCTGTAAATGATAAATAACTATGAACATTGGTGCTGATTTTTTTACACTTGTCTCCTGTGGTGCTATGTGTTCTAGAGGCAGCATTAGGGTGCCTGCCGTGGCCCCTCCCCCCACCTTCCTTTATCTAGGCCATTTCTCCACATTCGGAGATTTTGCCAAGGACCTAAAGATCTCGGATTGGTGCCGGAGATCTTCCTTCCCTGCAGGCACCCCATGCTCATGATAGTGGGGAGTCCTTCCTGAAGCCCGAACCCCCCCTCTCTGGGCTCTGCTTGCTTCATTTGAAAACGCGTGCTCAAAACAAAGACTTCCTACATGGTACATCGCGTATCCATGATCGTGTTCAGTTGCTGAGTGTTTGTGGTGCTAATTTCTGTGTGTGTGCCAAGGATGGGATGGAAGCCACTGGGTGCTCACGCTGAGAGCCAGACTGCCTTGTGAGCAGTGGGTGGACAGAGATGTGCAATGGACTTTGTGGCTCCAGGGCTGCTGTTTGGGTTTGTACCAGAGGGGTGTCCTGAGTGCCAAGTGCCAGTGTCTGTTCTGGGGTCGGTATGGATCCCTCTGCATGCTGCCCTCTCCCTCCTCCTCCAAGGTCTGTGTGATGGAGGGGCTGCCTTCCAGGTGCAGGGGTCTCCAGGACCAGCAAGGAAAAAGAATGGTTCACTGTGAGTTGCATGGAGTCCACCATGAGGAAGCTATGGTGCCCCAGGAGCCAGCCATCACACTCCGGTGCTCCTGTCCCCACCCTACCCCTAAAATGAAGGAAACCACAGCGAAGCAACCAGGAGCGACCAGGATTGATGAATGCCACCAACATGCACCCCCAAAGTTTCCTGAAGAACAAGTTTTACTCTTGCCAAAGAAAAGCCTGGCCTGGAGATCCCTCCTGAAAGCCAGGATGCCATGTGAGCCAGGGACTGCTGTGCATGACTCTGCGTGAGAAAAGCCATATTGGAAGATGGCCATGTGATGCCCTGTGGATTCTGTGTAGGTCATGTGATTCGGTTTCTGCCTCTTGCCCCATCTGATTTACCCTTTCACTCTGTCCTGTCTGTCAGTCCCTTCCAAGTTGCAATTTGTATTGAAGTCCAAAATGTGTCCTGTTCTCCTCAGTCCACTTCAGTTTCAATATTTTACAATAAAATTACTTCTTATATTTGCAGAAATGCTCCTGGCATCATTTTATGTTTCCATTTTCTCTGGTGTGTGCTCTCCCTCCATATACGTATAATTGGGCAAATGCTGGTGAAAATATACACAAAAACGTAAATAGAATGCTGTGATAAAAAAAACTCTAGGACCTTGGGTCCTTTAAAATTCCAGGCCAAAGGATACATTGTATATTTCCCAGCAGTCCAACCGGAAACCTCAAATTTTAACTTCTCCCCAGGAAGAGTGTTCTAAAATATTTTAAAACTGTGTAACAAAGGAACCATTGTAACAGTGTCTCAATAAAGGAGTTTACTGTTTACACCCCAGAGACTTGACTGGCTGTCTTCTTTGCCTGGCCAGGCCCTCCACCTCCTGTTTCTTCTGTTGATACACAGTTCCCGACATTAGGAACTATGAACTTGAGCAAGGTGATGGTCTAGGAGGGATGGAGAATGGCTACCTGACTGTGACCTCGTTGCTGTGGGCCCAGCTGTGGGCTGCTTTGTACCCATGAATGGCTATTAGGATGTAGCTGGTGCCGGCTTCAGAGGCCTTACTTGTCACTGTGGGCTTTTGACACCCTGAGGGGAAGTGTCACCAAATCCATCAGGTGACACCTTTGCAGCTAGATAATCAGATCACACTCCTTTGCTCCTTGTGGCTGGAGGAGGGAGCAGATGGTTCACCTTCAGCAAATGGGACACATACCTCCTGCCTCTGAAGGAGTGCCTCCCTTTTGTATGTCACCAGTCACGGCAACATCCCAGCAGGTTCAGGTGTCATACCCACTAGACTGTCATGAACTTGTGCCATCACTCCAGGAAGCACGTTTGGCTGCTTTGAGCCATCTCAAGTGATATTTGTTATCACAGAGCTCCAGGCCACAGGATCTCAGTATGGTTCACAACCCCAAGGCACTGCACCACTCTGCTCTACAGATGCTCTGCAAGGAAGGCTAGGCATCTGTTTCAGCTGGGAGCACTGCCCTGATGACCCCTGAACTGTAAAGGACTTGGTAAGTGGGGGGGGGGGGGGGACCTCCCTCCTGTGCGAACGTAAAGCTGACAGTCACACAGGCGGGACATTGAGTCTCACAGCTGTTTGATAACTTACTTGATAGCTTCAAGGCTTGGAAGTGAGTGATGAGGTAATAACCCAAGCCCTGGGTAGGAAAATGCTGGCCTCTAAGGCAGGTTGTTCCTGCCCGCTTTGAAAAGCACATGAGAAAAACAGCCCTGAAGTGTGGAAAGCAAAGCCTCCAGAGTTGAGGATTTGCAGGGCTGGACCAAGTTTCTCAGCATCCACTACTGAAATATCCAATTGAGAAAAGCTCTGGGGGACATACCAATCAGAACTTGACCAGTGTGGCTGAGGCCCTGGAATTCAGGCTTGGAGTGGGAGCAGGTGATAGTAAATATATCTTGTGGGTTGCAGTGAGAGGCTCAGGAAAGGGACACCAATAGTGTGACACTGTCACGGGCTGGGAGAATAGTAGTTCCAGGGACCCATGGTGGGAGGTGCCCCTGGTGGGGCCTCAGGAACCGCTCAGGTGGAAAGCTGGCCATCTCTAAGAGATGGGGTTCACAGAAAGGGCCTCCAGCAGGGTCTGGAGGAGTTGGTGATGAAGTCTTGCAGTATCCCTTGACCTGGACCCATATGGAGCGCACCTGGCAGGAAGATGGCCCAGCTCACCTCCATGGGAACAGCACCTACAGCCTATAGACTTTCTTGAGTGTAGAGCCTCCTCCAGACCACAGTAGGCAGCTTCCTGGCTGAGAATGGAAGGTCTAGGTACCAACTGGGGCCTATTCTAGGGTGACCATACACCTGTGCTTGGTCCCAGACCTTGATAGAGTGAGTGGCTTCTAACAGTGGGTTTAGCATTATATTCCCATCACCCAGGTTGGAGGCCCCCAGCCTGAGGCCTCGCTCCTCCTGACTTAAGTTCTAGAACAATCTAAGAGACTGGGAAGCTGTGTGAACAGTGATGCTCCTGACTTCTCCAAGTGACCCTTGGTTGTGGTGAACTCAGAGGCATGGGCCATGAGCTCATTCTCTAAGCCAAATCCACTAAGGCTAGGGAAGATCATAGAGGTCCCACTGAAGCCACAGTTTCCTCTGCTCCAATGTGGGCCAAGTTTCAGAGGATCTTCTTTCCATCTCTTCCTCCTCATCTTACTCAAAGAACAGATAGAGACTCGAGCTCTGACCAGGCATGCCTCTGTGATGGTCCCTTCCTTCACTCCACTTGGAACAAAGCCTCTGTGAGACATTTGGATTGGAATGGTCAGCTGATTCTCTCTGAATGGCTGGACAGCTGGACACTGTTTGGGGTATTGGAACCTCCCTGCCCTGCCACAATGTGGTGGGTGAGGATAGCCCCACCCCCAGCAGGAACCCAGGCTAGATCCCTAGCTTGGCTGCAATGAGTTCTATCTTGGGGGCCCCCAGCTCAGCTCTTTGACCCATCCTTCCCTCAGCCTGTGGAAGCTAACACTTTGGAATGCAAGGCCCGGGTTTCCATCTGTTCTCTACTCCCCTAACTTCCCGAACATGAGCCATAAGCATCTGTCACTGCCGCACTCCACTCACATGGGACTTCTGTCAGGTACCAGGTCTGTTCTGTGCCCTAGGCAGGAAGACATCCCTCCCCAGCCACATCCCAGGAGTAAACACGTAACAGAAGCCACACATGTGTCCTCCCAAAGGCATGCCACATCCCTTCTTTCCATATTGACGAGTGGAAATCGCATCAGTTTGGGAGACATCTAGTCCCCAGGCATATGTTGTGAGCCAACATGTTCAACTGTGCAAGAATCCATTGCCCTCTGGGACTTCCTCAAGTTCATTTCAAACTGGAAGCCAATGCACAGAGAACCTTTTCAGGGTCGAAGCTACTAAAAAGACTCTTCCCCAAGATGGGAGCCCATGTAAATTGAATTCTAAAATGGTCTTTTAATAAAAAACCTGGAGCCAGATTTTGGGGTAAATGCTAAAAGACCAGAGAGACAAAGGAACAAGCCACTGCCACATTTCACCTCTAGGACTCCTCAGCCTGCAAAGTCCTTTAGCCAAAAGAGCTTCTTCAGCTGAAAAGCTTTTAGTTCCTGTCTCCTGACACCTTATATACCTTTCTCTACCCAGCCATAACTTTCTTCTTAGTGCTGGGATTAAAGGCGTGTGTGCTTCCCAAGCAAAGGCATGAGATCTCAAGTGCTGGGATTAAAGGCGTGTGATTCCCAAGTATTGGGATTAAAGGTGTGTGCCATCAATGCCTGGCTATGTTTCTCTCCTAGACTGAGTCAATCTCATGTAGTCCAGGGTGGCTTTGAACTTATAGAGATCCAGACAGATCTCTGCCTCCCACGTGCTAGGATTAAAGGAATGTGCCACCACTGCCTGGCCTCTATGTTTAATCTAGTGGCTTGTTCTGTTCTCTGATCTTCAGGCAAATTTTATTAGGGTACACAATATATCACCACAACCCACCCCCTCTGTGTCTGGATTCACTGTGGAGTAACCTGAGACCCCAAGACACAGAGGCTTGAGACAGCTCACAGTTTCATCCCACAGCTTCTGGAGAGAGCTTCAGCAGACCCTGAGGTGCAGGGTCTCTCCTGACATTGCAATCAGGTACCTGTGAGGATCCAGGTCTTATTCATAGGGTTGACCAGAGAAGGCCCCACTTCCAAGTGCTCTAGGTGGTGACACGGTTCAGATCCTTGGATGATGTTGATTGGCAGCCATTGCATGTGGTTGGCATACCTCCCATAGTATGGGTGCATCACAGAAGGCCATACAGGACACTAGGCACAGCTGGAACATAGCAGTGGCTTGGGACACTTCTGTATATTTAGTTTGTTCATTAGCTTTCCGTGGTTTTCACAAAATATCTGAGAAGATCAGTGTACGAAGAGGAAAGTTTCGCTCATCTCCCATCCTTGGAGTTGCCATGTCACAGCAAAGGGACAAAGGAGTCATTTGATGGGGAACATGGCTATGAGTGTGGACTTGGCATAGAGGATAGGCCTGGGGTGGGGCAAAGGGGCCTTTTGGAAGATCATTCCAAAGGCCAGTGAAATATAGAGGTTTTTTTTGTTTGTTTGTTTGTTTTTTTGGGTTTTTTTTTTTTGGTTTTTTAAGACAGGGTTTCTCTATGTAGCTTTGCACCTTTCCTGGAACTCACTTGGTAGACCAGGCTGGCCTCGAGCTCACAGAGATCCGCCTCCTCTGCCTCCCGAGTGCTGGGATTAAAGGCGTGCGCCACCACCGCCCGGCATGAAATATAGAGGTTTTGAATGAAGACATGGACACCACACGCCTTTGTGTCAGCATCTGGCCAGACCAAAGGTGGGTGTCACTCACCTACCTGCATGTTGATGTCTGTGTGGTCCAGGAGCGGGTGGGTGTCACACACCTGTGCAGTCAAACTTCCCTATACCCATTCTTTCCATGGTCTCCATTTGCCATCCTCTGGTGCCCTGGCCTTCTTATCATGTCTGGAATCCTCCAAGGTTTTTGCCTCTTTCTGTAGACTTCATCCCTAATATTGCAGATCTGAGCCCCACCTCACCTATCACTTTACAGACCTGGGGATGTGAAGACTCACTTTGAAGGCTGCTTCTGTCTGTCTTTCCTACATGATGGACAGCAACTTTGCCTCTTAGGAGAACGTACTGAGTACTCAGAGAGGCAAATACAAAGTAGGTTATGCTTCTGCTTTCTGACATCAAATGTCAGTCTAGAGAAAAAGCAAAATGGCCAACACACCAATCTGGTGCAGAAGAGTTGTATTTATAGTCCCTGATTGTGAGAAATTCCTGCACTGTTTTTCCCATAGGTTGATACTCCACTCCTACCGCCCAGGTACCAGGTTGACCCCCCATCCATTTCCTGGTACATGGGTTCTGAGGGTCTGGTCAGAGAGCAGACACTGTTCCTTTTCAACCCTGAGATAAACTAAAACGTCTCCAGGCAGGTGGGAGCTACTAGCTAGGGGAAGACAGGGACCCTGTGCCTCCTGCTTATCTGTGATTCCCTGATGAACTCTAAATTCAGCTCATACTGAAAATGGATCATAAAGATTTCTTTCTAACATCATCAGCACAAATAATTCAGGGCATGACTTCTTAAGCTTTTTCTAGTTTTGACCCTTTTTCTCCCAAGAAATTTTATATAACTCCAGGTATATAGACACATAAAACAGATATGCATACCAAGCATTTATTGATAATAAGTTGTAAGAGAAATTATTTTAAGATAATCCTTTGCTAGACATATTAATTTTATCATTCATTAAAGACAAAACCCAAATTTGCCTGTCAGTGCATGGCTGTGCTGTATGGCTTATTTTTACATAAAGATCCAATCTCACCTGAATATTTGACACCGTGAGACCTAGAGACTCTTCAATATTTTTCAGAGTCGACTGATAGTTTGATTTTACAACCATCAATGCCACTTTGCATATAAACATAGTACAAGATGGCAGGGAAATATTTAAAACACTTTCAGAAACTGTTGGGAATTCTGTCCTAATCCCAACCCAAAATTCACTGAGCATTTTTTAAAATAAAGCTCAAGTTGGCAATTCAAATAACGATTTTTAAAAAATCAAATATTCTCTTCTATTTTGGGTTGTGAGTCTAGCATTTAACAGCTGAGCCATCGCTCCAGCCCCCAAAGCTGATATTCTCAATCCAAAGATGTACTAACACGCTGAAGGACAATGAGAGGGGAATAATCGAAATATATTCTCCCCCTGTCCTTAAGTCATTATGTTTTTCTAAGAGCTGAAAACACTGTATGTACAGCGTAGACATCGCAGTTCACAGCAGTCAGGAGTCTCACATCTGAGCAGCGGTCTTCAGGCAGCTTGACAATGCACAGTGCTCATTCACATGGTTCAGCACAGACCAGCACTGCCAGGAACACATGACTCTGGAAGAGGTTGATCTCGAATTCATTGAGTATGCGGAAACCTTCCACTATGGACAAATTTTTCATCACCCCACATTCAGTTATGAGATCCCATAGGCATCATGACTCACTACTCACTAGTGTAGTTTAGGGAACTGGGCTGTGGGGCCACTATGGACCACACCCTTTTAAGGCACAGCAGAAAAGCAGCTGGGGTCTGATGTGGATGTGGTCATGGAGATGGGAATGGTCCTGTGGGTGTATATATTTGAATGCTTCATCCCCATTTGGTGGAACTGTTTGGGGAGGATTAGGAGGCGGTCTTGCTGGAGGAGGTGTGTCCCTGGGAGTTGGGGCTGGGGGTTTCTGAAGACCTGTGCCATTTCCGGTGTCTCTCAAGCTCCCAGCTGCCCCTGCTGCCATGCCTTTGCTCCACCATCATGGATTCTAACCCCCTGGTTAGAACTCAATTAAACCCTTTCTCTCTTTTTTTATAAGCTGTCTTAAACATGGTGTTTTATCACAGCAATAGAAAAGAAACGGATACAGAGGATGAGCGGTAGAAGCTGCAGAAGGTCGCTACGGAGAAGACCTACAGGTACCTGGCTCTCTCTTGCTTGCTTTCCTCTACTATGAACTCTGAGAGACAAACAGGAGTCCCGTAGACTCAGAAGATCAAAAGTGAAGTAATTTATTCTACAACCTTGCACCATGTGGCATGAGTCTAGAGAAGGGCTGAAAACATTGACGTGCCAATGAAAACATTGTTTTGTTTGTTGTTGTTATTATTGTTTATTCCTAATGGCATTTCTCTGTCCCCTGAATTCTTCATTGGCTGGGTTTTCTATGGAAGAGATACAATCTTTCCCACTTGTCTACCACAGTCCCTTCCCCAAATCCCCCATCCTTCTGGGGCCCATGATCTCCCTGCTCTTTCTTGACTGTATGTGACTGTTCAGCCCATAGATAAATAACAAAGCACCCAGTCAAGTAGGCACCAGTGGCTAGCTGGGGAAGCAGGAGCCTAGAGCTCCTGCTTATCTACGATTCATTAACACGTTATAATGTGCTTCTTCCTAAAACACGGACCATAATGACTTATTTCCAAGATGGCAGCTGTCTTGTCAGATGGAGGACTTGGGAACAAGGTTACCATCATGGTTAGGCGTATGTTCTGGTTTTATTTCTGTTGCTGTGATAAAATATTTTGGCTGAGAGCAATTTAGGGGAGAAAGGGTTTTAGTTCACAAGTCCAGATTACAGTCCACCATTGCAGAAAAGTCAAGGCAGGAGCTTGAAGCAGCCAGTTACATCGCATCCATAGTCAAGAGCAGGGCAATAAATGAATGCTTGGTTCTTAGCTTACCACCCTGGCTCATCACTGGAATCATTGGAAACTCCATCCCCAACTAAAGGGACCAAACAGAAGCACCCTGTGAAAGCCTGGACACCCGCCCTGCAGGAAGGTCTGGGAGTGATTAAACAGTGACTGGCCTGTCTGCAGCACCCTGCCAGGCCTCTTCTGAGGAGGAGCAGTTCATACTCATACAGTGTACATGGCATTTTCAGACCTCACAGTAGAGTGCTCATGATGCCTGGCATAGAATCAAGACCCACATGTAGCCTGTTGTCAAGAAGAAATAGAAACATGTGGATGCCTCAGATGTCAGAATTTGCAGCCAACACTTTAACCATATACATGCCAGAAAAGAAGATTACAGGTGAGGACATGGGTGTTCAGAAGAGATGGGGAAAAGCAAACACGAACTAAATGTAAACGTGGAAGACAGAAATCTAGAGAACCAACAGATACAGGGAGCTTTGGTAGCATGGCTCCAGCTGGGGTTTAGCAGACATGCTTTTGAAGATTTATTTAATTTTTAAATTATGGTGTGGGATGGTGTATGTGTGTGTGTACATTTGTCCTTGGGGATCAGAAGAGGAAGTCAGACTTCCCAGAGCTTGAGCCACCGCATGGGTCCTGGGAACCCAACCTGGTTCCTCTGGGAGAGCAACCAGCACTCTCAACCACCCCAAAGAAGATATGGTTTTATAAAGTAAGAACAGTCAGCCTCCACTCCCAGGAGGGAAGGAGCAAGCAGGCAGAGTGGGCCTCCAGCTGAGGGGTGGAGGAGGTGGAGTCCAAGGAATACGAGCTGAAGATGTCCAACTTTGATGAGCAGCAGCTGGCATGACCCATCTGAGGCCTTGGGGAGATGACATTCCGGCCTGAACACAGAGAAACTGGAGAAACCTCTTCCAAGAGCAGAGAGTGAAGGAAGCATTCCCTGGAAGACAGCAGAGGGGTGCGACAGGAAAAGTGACCAGAAAGATGAGGACATCGAGACATTGAGGGAGACAATGAACTGTAGCCGTAACCTTGAAGTCACATCTAGTGAAACAGCGGGAAGAGAATAGTTCGGACTGTGGGCAGACCTACGCCCCAGCTATGCTGCGGGGCCCTCCAGCTGAGGCGGCACAGGAAAGGACAGAAAGCAACAGTTCTTAGTGGGGAGAGAAGTGACATCGGTGAGCGCTCTCTAAAATGCCTTTCTCACCGCTAAATGGTGCAAAACCAGGCCCGGTGGCTCCCACCTACTACAGAGCCAGGGGCAGCAGGCCAGCCTAGGCTACATCTTGGGACATAATTTCAAATAAGCAGAGAGATGGACAGAGAGAAAGCCCCCTAGATATAAACCTTGACTTATAAGATAAAAATGAGAGTGTAGTCAGGGTTCACAATATATGTAAAAATGAAATCCACGGCCACAACAAGTATATACGTTATGTTTCTCCTCGATAAGACAGAATGCCGACAGAGACAACCTAGGCTGGAAAGAGTTCCTTTTGGCTCCCAGTGTGACCACGCACACAGTTCACCGTGGCAGGGAAGCCATGGCTGCAGGAGCTGGAGGCAGCCAGGCAGGTTACATCCACAGTGAGGAAGCAGAGAGAGGCAAATACTGGTGCTCAGCCCACTTTCTCCTCTTTACTTTTTATTTTTTAAGTCTGGGTCTCCAGCTCCACTGGTGCCTCCCATATTCAGGGTGGGTCTTTCTATCTCAGATAAACCATTCTGGTGACATCCTCACAGACACACCAGTGATGTGTTTCCATGGTGATTCCAAAGCTGATGAAGTTGATTGACAATGAAGATGGATTATTTAGTGAGTAGGCGCAGGAACCAAGCAGACTCCAAACCGATCACCTCTGGGGGGAATGTAGCTGGGCTCCCGGGTTAGGTGTGGATGAGGTTGCCCTGGAGGCAGCTGTGTTCAGGAGCACTCCGGAACCCCTAGGGAACCCAATGGCCCCAAGGTAGCCTCTCTTCTGATCCTCAGTTTCCCCATCCATAGAGAGGCAGCTGACCTGGGCCTGATATAAATGGTGAGGCTTCTCCTCTGCTGTTTTATCAGCTGGTAAATCTTAGTTTTTACACAAAGGTGACTCTGAGTCTTACCTTCAGCTTTAAAAAAGTTTCATTTAAGTGTAATTTGTTCAATGCCTTAAAATGACATTCCCAACCCCAGTGCTTTCTTAAGCTTTGAATTTGACTTATAAACCTGACTTCCCATATAACATACAACTTTAATAACCTCCTTTAAGGAGCCCATAAATGATTCTCGGCCTCTTTGCTAGCTTATCCGATTTAAAAGACTTAAACATTTTAATTGCATTTTACAAAATTAATCTATTCAAATTCATGTCTTTGAGGCCTGCTCCGATAAAGTCTGGGGGTATGAGCTCATTTTTAGAAATCTGGTCATTGAAACATGAATATGATGAACTTGGGGGTGGCTTAGCTGTTCTACTGTGACGCATAAACATGTCTAAATTGAAATCACCGACTCATTCCTTCACTCAGTGTCACCTTTCCAGATGGCCCGCCACGTCATCACCAAAAGACAAACTCCCCCCAACTTTGCCAGTACTCAAGATGCTGATGACGAACTGCTGCTGGGAACGGAATGCCATTTGGTCCAGATTCAGGAAGAAACACACCAGCATGGTCTGTCCCCACGCTGGAGGCCAAATGATCAGGGTCAGGCCGCTGTGAGCCTCTGGCCAACATCTCCAAGGGAGGACGCCATGCAGAGATCCTGGCCCTGGCTTCTCTTTTCTAATTCTCTCTAGGGGAGCTTGCCCCTCCTAGCTGGGTGAACCCCAAGGAATGCAGCACCTCCTCAGTCCTGGAGAGGTCTGGGTGTTTAAAGAAAGGTCACTGTGGCAGGGAGATGCCTCAGTGCGTAGTGCACTGGCCTTGTAAGCATAAGGATCTAGGCTCAGATCCCCAGTACTCAGCTAAAAAGCTGGGTGTGGCAGCTTGTGTCTATGACCCATGTGGAGACAGGTAGATCCTGGGAGCTCACTGACCAGTCTAAGCAAAGCCAGAAGATCCAGACTCAGTGAGAGACCCTGTGTCAAAAAATAAGGCTGAGAGCAACAGAGGAGGACACCCAATGTCAGCCTCTGGCCTTCACACCCTACTGCACAAGCAAGCGTACCCGAATACACACACATGCACCACAGGAACACACACACACACACACACACACACACACACACACACACACACACA